>PGFW01015234.1:0-18679 GCA_003123925.1 Haematobia irritans | reverse complement strand
CAATAAACCTGTGTTAGTAGGCATTTTGAGAGTAGTAATCAATTCCTTATTTTTTATATTATTTAATTTTTATCTGTACGCAGTTTAATTATAGGTTTTTTTTATGTTAAATAGGACACACGACAAACTATCACCTTGCCTGAATCCTCGTGCGGCATTGAAAGGTTCGGAGAGATCTATTCCGGCTTTAACTGCTGTCCTTGTATTAGATTGTAAGACAATAATTTTGCAGGGATGCCAAACTCATGGTGATATGTGTCGACTTGTTTTTTTGCGTCCTTTTCAGGATTGTACGTAGCCTGAAAATCTGGTGTTATGGTCGATTTCCAGGTTTGAAACCTCATTGGTATGGTCCAATTATTATTTTTTATCATTGCTCAATCGTTCACACAGCAGGCCTCTGAAAACCTCATTGGTATGGTTTCAATTATTTTTTGATCATTCGCTCGGTTAGAACTTTATGTGAGATGGAGAGAAGGCTCATTCACATATAGTTGGCACATATCTTCTTGTGCACGGCACATAGTATGCTAAGGTGCTAATCACTGAATATGCGTTCTACATTGTCTGATAGCCCGTCGTCACCTGCTGCTTTGTAATTTTTATGTTGGGGTATGTTCCGATATTCGGAATCGCAAAATTTTCGTTTGACGATATTTTCTTAACTCTAAAACAAACAAATTTAAATTTTGGCAAAATATAATTCTCTTTTATAAAAAAATTCAAAAACAATTCTTGCGATTTGCGATTCCGAATATCGGAACATGGGGGATTATATTTATTCTGTCGACTAATCGCTAGAGTACATTCAACTAGAGTATTCAACATCATCGCCTATCCGGGCTATCCTATTGTATTTCTTATTCGTCTCTTTTTTCTGCTACGTTTGTACTCTCCTCTTTTTCTGATTTTCTCTGCGCCTACAAAAAGTAGCTACTGCTAGTGGTGTTGCCTATGAGCCGCGTTCTTCCCGTCAGTATCATTTGCAATTCCTGATCGTACCAAGGTGAGTTGGCACAATGTTGTTGGTTTTTTGTAAACAGTTTTCTTAAAAAGTTTCATCCATTTAGTTTTAGGTTGGTTAAGTGGGAGCCGATTAAGTTACCACTATACTAAAGTACCTATTAAATATGGGCACGGTCTAGTTTTTAACCGCTGAAGCCTCTCGATTATTTCCTTCGTTGAACCAGCCGATTGTCCAAAACATTGCAAACATTGTTCGCAAAAAAACATTTTCCGGATCGCCAGTATTCTAAAGCTACATGCCCCCTAAATTCGCTTACGCCTTACACAATGCAGGGACACTCAACAGAGAGGTGCTAATTTGATTCATTTTCCTTCGCATCTGGAGCTCATGCGGAGTAGTATTATTACTTCGCGCAATAGTTTCAAATTGCCATGTATGCCAGAGGCATACGAACAGACTTCTAAGTTCACTCAGAATATGATATCTAGGTAGTTCCTAGCGTTGCCAACTCATCCCACTTTCGCAATTCCGTAATGTTCCTATGGTCCAGGTAGCCGTATTTGGTAATATTGTACTGTTCAGCCATCTTTTTGAGTATTTGGCGGCATGTTCGTGACCATCTTATCGAGTTAAGGACACAGAGTGCAAGATTTTATTGCAGCGTTGACTGTATGAGTATATTTAATGCCAACATTTGTGGAACATTAGCTTTCACGCTAATATATTTCAGCCTGAAAAAACTACAGTAATATCGTTTATTCCCGGGTCTGTATCAGACGCCTCAGCCTGTGGGGATTAGAGTTTCTGTGACCTTAATCTGCGTAGGAAGCCTCTGGGGAGGGGGGCTTAGACCACCCAGAAAAATATTAGCCCCAGAGGTGGGGGGAGTTTGAAATCTATTTATGTTTATCCATTTTTCATAATGTCATAGTTTTTTATTTTTTATAAAAATTTAAACAAGTATATACAATGTTTGATGCACAAATGTTCGCTAAAAGGGATTTCATGAACAATCGAATTACTTGAGGTTGTGGTAGCAGTTGCCGATGCAATTTTTTGAAGTCAGATATTTATGACAATAAAAGCTCGTGGTTGAATTTATGATTGATTTAGTTTAGTCCAATTTAATTAAAAAAATAGTAATTGATATTAAAACTATTCTTCATTAAATTAATATTCTTAATAATGCTTCGGAAAAATGCGTTGCCAAAAAAAAGTAGTGGAAAATGTCCTTTTGGGTCTAGAAGTAGGTGCAAAATTGGCGTGAGAAGCAATGAATGTAATATGAAGCTTGTCATAGGACAAATGTCCACCGTTTCAACAGCCGTTGCAATGAAATTTGCATTATTCTTAAGGTGAGATCGAATTCAGGTGTTTTTGAATGTGAATTAAAAATTTTTGTGATATTTTCCCAAATAAATAATTTTTATATTGTTTTTTTATGATTTTTAATGCATTCTGACGCTTGTTTGAAACTTTTTTTCCTCGAATAATTTCGCAAAATTTATGCGATTTTTCTATAATGATTTTAGCAGTTTTTGTGGCAAAATTTGAATAATTTGTACCAATTTATTTATTTTACTCTTTTTTTTTTAAAACTATTTGAAAAAAAAAAAGAAAACAGAAAAATTACACATTAAAATATGAAAAAAATGAAGTAAAAAAACTTCCTGTGTAGTTTAAAATAATTGAGGACATTTTTGAAAGCTACTTTTAAAGTGTGCCTTTAGAACAACTCACAATTTTTTTTGCTGGGAATAAGGTTGGAACTACTTTAGTTGCTTTATATAAATTAATTGTCGAGTTATTTGAGTTAATTTTTTATTCAATTTTATGAAATAAAACAATTAATTGAACCTATAAGTTAGTCTATTAAATTTTTTAGCTAGGCGGGGTATAGCCCCCCCTTAGGAAAATTGTCTAGCTACGCTAATGCCCTATATTACAGATTAGGACCACCGTCAGCTACGCTGCTATTATCAATCACTGAATAGGTAGCAATTGAGGCGGCTGCACTTGCCGTTTTATTTGGCTTTAAACTACTTGGTCTTCCGTGAAGACTCTCTCCTTCCGGTGGCTATGGGCGTTGGTCAAAGCTCGAGACAGGATTAACCTTGTACGTTATGTGTTGGCGCAAATGTAAATATCTTGGTGGTACGGATTAGTTTCGACCTTTATCAATATATAATGAAATGATTTATCAACTCGAGGTCTGGTTGTTATCTGTTTTTCTTTATTTGTCTTTATTGCACAAATTATTCGAATTTTTCGCAAAAACGCTAAAACCTTTCTAGAAAAATCGATAATTTTTGAAAATATTCGAGGTAAAAAGTTAGATTACAAGAGTTAGAATGCATTAAAAACCATAAAAAATATAAAAAATTATTTATTTGGGGAAATAACACAAAATTTTTTAATTCACATTCAAAAACTGACATTAGAATTCACATCTTAAAAAAGATTCAGTGCAACGGCTGTTGAAATCGGTGGACATCTGTCCTATTGAAATGCCCTTTAGAGCTCGACCGAAGCGGGGTTTTTTGGTCGAAGCCGGCAAAAAGAAAAAAACAATCGGCCGAGGCCCGATTATTTTTTATAATTTTCTATTTGTACTGGGTGAAGAACAAATCCAACACCTTGGACAATTCAATCATGAAATAAATTATTTTCAAAAGCTTCGGCTTCGGTTAATCGGCCTCTTGGCGCCGATCGTGGCGATTTATCGATTTTCTGGCCGAACTGCCGAAAGCGATTGCTTACCGGTCGATCTTAATGTCATGCGGCCCACTTCCGGATCCAAAAGAACATTTTTCACTACTTTCTGCCTGCTGAAAGCTTTTTTTGCAGGTTATTAGGATATTTCATATTACTGACAAGACATATTTTCTTAATTGCTTAATTGTTGTTTTTTAAATTAAACTCGGACTAACCTAACTTCAGACCAAACAAACATACATACAAGGAGCTTTAGCTTATTTACAACTACAACATCAAATCTTAAGGAACTTATATCTATAAATTTCAAACACCTTTGACCTCATATAATATGTATGGATAAGGATTTTCAGACGACATTAACAATATGGACAAAAAACACAAATTAAAACACTTAACAAAACCTGTTCGGTCTTCAGTTTATTTTAGTTTTTTATCTTATTACTTAATTACTAGTAAAAAAAACTAAATTAATCAAAATATTCTATTTCAGACTAATTTACATGCCTCCAGAATTACATATTAATCGGTCTCATTCCTTTTGAATGTGGTGGCTCTGCAATGCTTGACATTGTAATCACTTTTCAGTGTTTCTGTTCTAGAAATTTTCTCGACACTTCAATTGATGTTTCTTTACGGCGGTACTGAGTGAAAAAATCTTTGACTATAGTTTTCAAATTCTTATTAATAAATTACATAGATTTTACGGATTTTCTAACAAGACAACAACAATGTGGTTCGGTTGATAGTATTGTTTCAATATGTTATATAATGGAGCGCGCATAGAATTTATAGAAGAGCTTAAATGATGGAAAATTAAAATTTGAAAGTCATATAAATAGAGCTATTCTTAAGGTTAACTGTAAAATATGGAGCTATGTCTCCCTCAATGTATGAAAAAGAAACATTAATAATGCCTCATTTTCTACTCGGTTGATTTTACTTATATTTTAAAGAAACTTACTCATGAAGATCCGTAAGTGCTACGTTAAGGTGGGTACTATGTTCGATTTTCNAACACAAATAAAACTTAACAACCTGTTCGGTCTTAGTTTATTTTGTTTTTTATTTATTACTTAATTATATAAAAAAAACTAATTTATCAAAATATTCTATTTCAGACTAATTTACATGCTCCAGAATTACATATAAGTTCGGTCTCCAGCATCAATACTCACAAAGATTTTGATATAACTAAAAATATTTATGGAATAATACAAGTCTTTGATAAAGATAGAGGAAATCATGGGCAGATTAAAGAAGTGTCAATTGTTAATGGCGACGAGGAAGGCATATTTGATATTATACGTTCCAAAACGTACAATGAATACTATATACAACTAAAAAAGTTGGCTGTATTTTCGAAACCCATAAATAGCTACAACCTTACAATAAAAGCGGAAGACAATGGAGTGCCAAGGAGACACAGTTCTAAAGATGTACCCATTGTTATATATGCTGATAAATTGAATGCTCCAGTTTTTACTAAGCAGTTGTATGAAGTATCCATACCTGAAACTGCTCCCATCAACATGCCTGTCATTCGGTTAAAAGTAACTGATCCGTCTTTTGGTAAATATGCATTAGTGTTCCTTGAAATAGTAGGTGGAAACGAAGGCGCAGAATTCAAGATCAATCCAGATACCGGTATGTTGTACACACAAAAGAAACTGGATGCAGAAAAAACTGCAATTTATACTTTAACAGTAACTGCTATCGATCAGGCAAACTTAGGTGTACGAAAGCAATCGTCGGCTAAAGTAAAAGTTAATGTTATAGATGCTAATGACAATGACCCCATCTTTGATGAAAACAACAAAACAGTTTCCTTAAATGAGAACGAATTGGCTGGGACTTATGTTACAAAAGTTTCAGCTAAAGACAGAGATTCGGGGGAAAATGGATACATTTCGTATAGTATAGCAAATCTTTATTACATTCCATTTGACATAGATCATTTCACAGGAGTTATTCGAACAACAAAAGTTATGGATTACGAAGTAATGAGAAGGTCGTACAAATTGAAAGTGCGCGCATCTGATTGGGGTTTACCCTACAGAAGACAAACAGAAACTGTTGTGTACATTAACATAAATGATATTAATGATAACCGCCCACAGTTTGAGCGCGTTAACTGCATTGGAAGGGTGTTCCGTCATGCACCCGTCGGCACAGATGTGTTTACATTGTCTGCTATAGACTTTGATGTTGGAGATTATATCACATATCGTTTATTAGCTGGCAATGAAGATGGATGTTTCAATATGGATACAATTACCGGTGTTATTACTATCGGTTGCGATCTCAACGACATACGAATATCCCATCGCTCAATCAATGTATCAGCAACCGACGGAACTCATTATTCGGATGAAATGACAATTCAGATAGATCTTCTAAGACCAGATAGTTACGATGTGACTAAGGATGTAGATTTGAATGGGTATAGCAGTTTCGAATGTCATGAAACTGGCATAGCTAAAAAATTGGCAGAGATAATAGCATCTTCAGAGAAAAATAACATGAAATCGGATGATTTGGAATCCGATGGTTATACCATTGTGCAAAGCAGATATGGACAAAATGTGCATCGACCAGAATTCGTTGATTTTCCAACGCAGTTGAGTATAAACGAAAGCATTTCACTTGGTGATACAGTTACATGGTTTAAAGCAAAGGACAAAGATTTGGGCTACAACGGGAAATTGATATTCGGTATTTTTGATGGTGATTTTGAGTCTGTGTTTCGAGTTGATCCAGATAGTGGAGAGCTTCAATTGATAGGATACTTGGACAGAGAAAGGCAAGACGAATATGTTCTAAATATCACAGTGTGTGATTTAGGACAACCATCGAAGTGTGATTCCAAATTAGTTACAATTAATGTATTAGACGTTAATGATAATCCTCCTGTATTTCAAAAGCCTGTATTAAAACTTAATCTTCCTGAAGATGCTAAGAATGGAACTCTAATATTTTGCTTAACAGCTAGTGACGCCGATGCTACATCAAATGCATATATCGTTTATGGAATTAAAACTGAATCTCGAAATTTCGCTATAAATTCAACAACAGGTTGCATGTATTTAGTAAAAACGCTCGACAGGGAAAAACAGGAACAACATGAGCTTCAAGTATATGCAAAAGATGGCGGTTTTCCTTCGCTTTCTGCAGAGGCAATCATAACAATTGTGGTTGAAGATGTAAATGACAACGCACCGGTATTTGGAGTGCAAGAAATTGTCTTTAAAGTTCGCGAAGACTTGCCCAGGGGAACAGTAATCGCAAAAATGGAAGCCCACGACTTTGATGATGGCATGAATTCAGAAATATTTTTTGTAATAACTGAAGCATCAAATGGATCACTTTTTGCAATAGATAAATACAGTGGAGTTATACAAACTCAAAATTATTTAGATTATGAAACACAACAAGTACACAATTTAGTGATTAGTGCAGTCGATTGTGGGACTCCTTCGTTAACATCTGATATGTCAGTTATAATAGAAATAATTGATGTCAACGAGAATCGCCACGCTCCTGAATTTGACGATTTTGTATATGTGGGAAGAATAGAAGAGAATGCACCTAAAGGGCAAATAGTGATGAATATAACCGCCAAAGACCTTGATTCTACAGGTCCAGATTCCGAAATTTCATATTCAATACAAGGAGGGGACGGAATCGGGGTCTTTGCTATAAACGAAAAAGGTTTGTTAAATTACAAGGAGGGTTTACAAAATTAATATCTCTCCCTTCTCTTACTACTATAGGTAATATACGGACTCTTGCTCACCTTGATGCTGAAACAAAGGATTATTACTGGCTAACTTTATGTGCACAGGATCACGCCATAGTTCCCCTGGCAAGTTGTGTACAGGTACGTGAGCCAATGTTGATCGTATATGGCTTACACATTTATTTATTTATATATTTGACACTGCACAGGTTTATATTGAAGTTGAAGACGTAAATGACAACGTCCCAATGACTTTTCACCCTGTGTATTATCCTACGGTTTATGAAGGAAGCCCTGCACACACGTTGATTATGAAGCTAGAAGCTACGGACGATGATATTACCAGTACGACCAACTTATCATATAAGATTGTTTCAGGAAATCCCGAAGGATTTTTTGAAATAAAGAACTTAACAGGTATGAATATTTTATATAAGAAGCTTTTACTCATATGGCTTTAATTAAAGACTTCCATATTTCCTACGAACGACGCAAGCAAATTATTTTTTCATAATTTCTATATTTAGTCAGTAAAGAAATAGGATTAGTTTTGGTTAAGGTGCCAGTCCGATTTATTTCAGGCTCACTCAGGGTATGGTCAAAATGTTTCACTGTGGTGACGAGTTCTTTTTGGATTTCTTTCAAATATTCGCCTAGTGTGGCCGTACCATTAGACTATTCAGTCCATTATGATACCACATTAATTAAAAACACCTATTACATATAGGCAATTCTAGTTTTGTTTTGCCGTTGAAGCCACCGAATATTTTTTCTGTTGAACCAACCTGACTTTTCCAAAAACAGACTGCTTTAGTTAACACTTTCCCGCTCCGCCAGTAATGTAAAGTTATATGCCACTAAAATTCGCTTACTGTGCCGCGTTTTAAGTTTTTAAATGGGTCCATATTTTGCTTGGTGTCGTTTACAACCCTTGCAAATTTTCCATCGAATATTGGCCATCATAACAGCCTTCTCACGCAGTAAGAGCTTGCAGGTGGCCAGAGCATACAACAGATTCTAGTTCCCTGGAATATGTAAGTATTCCTAGCCTTGCTAACACATCTGCTTCACAGTTCCCGGCTATGTTCCTATGGCCAGGCACCCATATTAGGTGAATATTGTACTGTCCTTCAATGCCTATCTCGTTGAGGATTTGCGGGCAGTCTATGGCCGTTTTTGAGTAAGCGAACACAGAGTCCAAGGGATTTTTATGCAGTGTTGACTGTCTGAGCTATATATTAATGCCAATATTTGTTGGAAACATTACTTTCTCAGCCAATTCACCACCTCTCTTATTGCCAATATTTCAGCCTGAAAAAACACTACAGTGATTAGTAATTCTTTCGCTATTCGAATTTCCAGATCTTTAGAATATACTTCCGAACCCCACTTGTCCATTAATTTGGAGCCGATCAGTATAGAAATCTATCATATTCTTTTATTCCCCGGGGTCTGTGTAACACCACGCCTCACTGTTTGGAATTAGAGTTTCAAACTTTTTTGCGAAAAAGTGGTTTTGCAACGGGTGTAATCCACTCGTTTAGGCACATCTGGCATTACTTTGAGCGACCGAACTATGAACCGTACATTTCTTTCCGACCACAGCGATAGCTCGCGCAATACGCACAGCCGTTGTTGCCAGCTGCTGTTTAGCCAAAATGTCTAAAGGCAATAGATGTTAGCCATTGACATTAAGGGAGTCTGTAAGTGTGGCTTGAAATACGTACTCTTTATTAGAAGTTCGTTTAACAGCCAAGTATACTGGATCAACATTCAGAGTTGTCAGTCTATTTTAATATCGCAGCTCGGATGCGACATTATTGAACGCCTTCGATGTCTATTTAAACGCCACGATTGTGTATTCTTTGACAGATAGGTGAGCTTTCAATATCTAAGACAGTTTCATGTCAATACGGTCTCATAGCCTGCCCTTCGAGTATGCATGCTGTCTTTCGAGAAGCAAACTTGAATCCGATCGCTAGTTCTAGCATAAATTGGTCTTTCTCCTCTCCTCATGGATCTATAGTAGGAATTGAGGATAAGCTATTGTCGGAATCCTCGCCTCGAGTGAGAGGCTTTCCCTGCTTTAGTATGAAACGACTTTTGTTCCTCCAGATCTGGATTTATGACTAAGTTGTATACATCCAGTTTATATATCACCGAACCGTGGGATAATGTTTTTCAGCCACTGCTGTAACTCGCGCCGAGTGATCCATCAGGTCGCGGGGGATTTCAATGGGTCCAATAGCATTTATTACACCCTCTGTATTCTAGATGTCCGACAGCAATTTTCTCGATAGCAAACGACGCTGAGCCTCTGTGGTCACGCCGAGATCTTGTTCAAACCGTCTGATTTCGGGAAAGTGTAGTGTCAAAACAGTATCCTCCAACGTCTCCTCACTGACCGTGTCCAATTCTCCTCGATGTTTTAATGAACCTGAGAGGGGGATAGTGGATGCTAGTACCTTCGTAGTCTGAAGCCTGCGTATTATCTAATTACTGCCTACAGTAATCATCCCAAGGAAGTTTGTAACCTTCTTCATTCTCGCTTATATCTCTCTAGATTTTCTTGTAATCGTCCCAGATCTCGGAGCTCTTGTGAAGACTTTTGCTTGTTTAAGAGCTTCCTGCACGATTCTCATTTACTTAAACTCCGTATGATCCACCCATGGCGGTCGATTTTTTTCCCCTTGGCTTTCCCTCTATGGGCCAAGCAGCTTTCAGTGAAATGTGAAGGTCTTAGTATCCGCTCCCACTGCGATGTTCGATATATTTGCACGAAGTGCTCGATATTTGTCTCTCGGATTTCCGTTATCATCAAATTGAACGATTCCTATACCGTATTCCAATCAGCTTTCCTAACTTTGGCGGAAATATTCGTCTTGAAGTACGAACAGCCAATCTGAAACTGATTGTAGCGATGATCTGAGAAAGCGCTGTGTTCCCTCAAAACTTGCCACTAAAAGATTATCTTATCATTCAGTTCCGGAGATGGTCAACGTTTACCGTCCCAAACCTCTTATCTGTTCCTTGGGCTGGACGAAGGTTGGTGCATCTCCCTTATTTGCAAACCTAAAACCCAGGTTAGTTTACCGCAAATAAAATCTATTAGCGACTTCTCCCCTTGCATTTAGTATCACTACTTCCCCAAATACTATGATGTGCTTTTACATCGATCCCGATTAATGAGTTTTGTTCTTTTGTTTTTAGTGGAAACTCCTTCAACTAAGGTTTAACGCAACAGGTGGCAATCTCCCTATCATGTTCCATGTAGACCGAAGATACCCAATATTACTATGTGTGATATCTCCTTAGACTGTCTACGACAGTGATCGGCATTGCTCAATGAAGAAAGCAGAAACAAGTTTAGTTCGTTTTTAGCAATTATACATGCTCGATTTATATCGTTACGGTATTATCCAAAAGTTTGAAACCGGAGTGCTTTAATTCAACAGATCTTGTTCTTATATTATGTTATGGTTCTTGAATAAGAACTATATCTATGTCTCCTTTCATAAGTGAGAACTTTTAAGGCAGCACAAGCGCCTTACAATTGCTGTGAAGATTTATCTGGAGGGAACCGTAGAACCATTCAAATTTTCAACCACCGTCACATCAGCCCGCTTCAATTGAGTCATCAAGGGCTTCCTCATTCACAGATCTCGGTTGACTCTCGCAACAATCTGCGGTTCAGCTTTTGGCGAGGCTTTTGAGCCTGTAGAAACTTCCGCATATGATTTTCGCCATAGTCTGCAGGTTTTATGTCTCCTTCGCTTCGGCTAGGGAGATTTTTTCACTTGCCTGACTTCTACGGAGGTTTTGTCCGTTTCGGTATCCTTTGGCTGATGCGTTTTTGTATACCTTCATATGGATATCATGAAAGCCATAACTTACGCGTCCTTGGGTCTGGGCTGTTACTAAATGAAACAAATAATTTTGTGAAGTTAAAATATTTTTTCTACCGACGGTCCTGAGAACTCTTTAACCCAGTTTATTATACTTGAACTGACTCTTTGCGTGCACGCTTTTGCAGAAGTAATGTTGCCCAATCGTTTATAGCAATTCTGGGATCAAAAAATATTGTTTTTATTCAAAAAAGTAGTTTGTATTTTATTTAAATGTAAAGAATAATCGTTATTATACAAAAATTCGGAATTTCAAGCTATAACATCAACCCCTTTTTTCGCAATTAGAAAAGTTTCATGCGCTTTCTCAAATATTCTTGCAACACCGTCATTTCGACTTACATAAAATCAGCTGCTTTTAAAACAAACCCTAATTTTTTAGCAACAAGTCGGAAGGAAAATCTTCGTCAATTTGTAATACATTTTTAAATTTTGCTTTTAAGAGGGCTTTCGTGTTAATTTATCATCCAACACTTATGAAGCATATAGAAAACATATGACAGATTGAAAATAAATGATTTATTGTTTTAAATCTTTGTTTTGCAAATATGAAAGATTCACTCAAAAATATTCCATTTCAAAGTTCTTCCCATCTTGAGGTGAAAAGTTGCCATGCAGAGAACAACCCCTACGGGAACAATTCCCGCACAGTCTTTCATGTGAAACCCAGAACGATACACGAATAATCCGTAAATTCCACTAAATTAGAAACTGTTGACCTCCCTCTATGAAACCCATGCTGTTCTGGAATCATAAGAGATTTAATTGCAAAGGATAATTTCTCACAGACTATTCTCTCAAAAACCTTCGAAATCTCTGTCAACTTCGAAATCGATCGATAAGATTCTACACACTTCTTTCGACCCTTTTTGTAAATAGGGTCAATAAACATAAATTTTCAACGGTCTGCAAATACTCCATCCAGTAAAGATTTATTGAAAATCAATTGAATAGGAGTAATAATAGATATAGCACGATTCTTTAGTAAACAAGGTGAAATGGCTCTGCATCAATCGAATTTTCCGAAGATTTCATATTCTCAATTCCATGACGTATATCATCATATGAGAGTGTCAACTTTCCAAAGTTCAGAGATGTGTGACCCCCCTACTGAATGAAAATCACACTCTGATGAAGTCCCACCCAATTCAAAATATGACCTAAAAAATAAAGCAAAAAATTCCACAATATCATCCGGATTATCAGACGTCTCATTCCCATAACACATAACAGATGGGATAATGTTTTCCTTTTTGACCTATGAATTTCCAAAATATACTAGGATTATGTATAATTTTACTTTCAATATTACATATATATTGTCTATCCAAAAGCTTATTAAGAAAGTTAAACTCATTATGACAATGATTGTATCTACAAAAATCACCCGGACTTAGTGAAGAAATATATTTCTTATGTAATTTATTTCGTTTATTTTTGAACCGACGTTAAAGCTCTTCGTATACCAGGATGTTTTATTTCGAAACTACCATTTCGGTTGGTATATGTTGATTACATATGGCTAGAAAAGTTTCCAAAAACTTATCATAGCATAAATTAATTAATAATTCATTCCAATCAATAGCCATTAGAGGAAGAATTTACTGTTATCAATATTACACTAATTGATTTTAAATTTCGCACATTCATATCTTCTCACTATTTTTCTAACGAATAAAATTCCAATTCATTTTTAAATTCTTCCAAGAACAAAGCTTGAATGATGAACATAATTGAGGAAAATGCACTTGTAAACATATCAATATTTCATATTAATATTTGACGGAAATGTATATTAAATCAAGAATTCTATTTAATTTATTAAAAATACAATTAATTTGTAAACCAAGTCCTAATAGTGTGTCTATGACATTCATCTCAAAATCTCTATTAACATTTGTGGGTATTAAATCACCATCACATACTGACCAAACTATATTGCTTAAATTAAAGCCTCCAAATATACAAATATTATTTGTTTTCATTCATATTCTCATTTATAAATGTAATATTATTTATATGCTCATTGTAAATATCCGCAAAACTATTGGGCGGAATATATGGGTACCTCCAATACACATTTCTCATTTTTTCATGGGAATTACAAGCAAATTTAATTGATTCTAATAACTCATCAATATTAATAACCCAAGGTTAGGAATGTAAGCATTTCAGCTCAGATTTAACTGCCTATCAATACACCCCCTCCCTCGAGCAGCTAGTTCTCTCTAAACTCCTATCTTTACGCATTTGGAACGCATTCCACTTACATTTTGAAAATAAATTTTTATATTAAAAACTTCATTTAAATATTCGAGATGATTGCTGCTATCTTTTCGAAAAAAGTAAATGGCCTAATTTTTACATCTTTAGGCCACAATGTGGATTTCGTTAACTCTGCATAAAAACACGGCGACACACCAATCATGAAGTTAACATGCTTTAGCATATTAACATCAGAATCTTTCTTCACAAGCATTCTGCATTCCATGTATTCTTTGGGAATTTCCGTATGCTTTGTAATATGCCTCCATATACTGATTTGAGTCAAAAACACTTGTTTGAAATGACGAAATATTTAATAAAATCATCTTCTTTACCACTACACCAAGATCTGTCCTCTCGTTTTCACCCAACAGCAATTACACTTTGTTTGGCGCTTTTCTCCTGCGCACCTTCGCCATTGCGTTATCATTCAAGTTCGAGCAAACCTCAGACACAGCAGTTGGGTATTGATATTGAAAGAAGAAAGAAGCATCACACTCAAATCCTATTATCCACTTTGTTGGACTAGCATTCCACCAAATCCACAACAAACAACAGGCATATTCAGAACGAATACGACCTCTTCTATGATCGTTGAACTTTTTGCACGAACAGCTGACTTATTTGGCTGCATATTCTGCTTTACATGGCCATTTGACAGGTGATCAATTTTTAGTTTCATCTTCCGAACATCATCACTTCACTCCACCTTTAATATTATGTCGTTGAAAATAAAGTTTAACTTTAAAATTATATGATAAAGCATTGTCTTAACGTTAAACAGAGCCTCTGCTAAGTGCCTTAACAGTAGAAAAAAATAAGTTAACTTTAAAAAGAACAAATAGTTAAAATAAAAAAAACGATCATTTGTGCAACAAAACTATAGAGTGGTCACATTTTGTTTTTAACTTTACTCAATTGACACTAAAAATTGAAAATTGATTCGAATTCTGCAATGAACTTTTATGGAAATTATATCGGATTAAATTCTACTCATCGTGCCCTAAAATTTTGGTTAATAGGGTGTATTACTGCCCCCTCTATAGTTTTTGCACAGTGGTCACATTTGTTTATTAACTTTAACTCAATCGCCCAACTTAAAGTGAAAATATTTCGAATTCTGGCAATTGAACTTTATGAAATTTATTATCGGATTTAGATTCCTACTCATCGTGCCCTAAAATTTGGTTCATGGTTGATATACTGCCCCCTTATAGTTTTTGCCACAATTGATCGTTTTTTTATTTTAACTATTTGTTCTTTTTAAAGTTAACTTTATTTTTTCTCTGTTAAGCACTTGGCAGAGCTCTGTTAACGTTAAGGCAATGTTATAAATTTTAAAGTTAACTTTATTTTCACGGACATCATAATATTCTGTTTTAGCTTTCTCAACTCATGAGACAGCGAGGGAGATGGAAAGACAAACATTACCACCTAGACATTATATATAGCAATAGATGATCCACTATCTTAAAAAAAAATGTTGTCAGTTTCCAAAACATTAATTTTCTTGACATTTCGTTTTTGATTTTTTCGTAAAGAGTCAGTTCCCCACAACATTAATTTTAGCGCATTTGCTTTTGTGTTTGTTCGATAAAGAGCAAATGCTGCCAAAAATTTAAATATTCGTATTTTCGCTGCTTGGTCACAATTTTTTTGTTCAAATATGAACTTTTAATAATATTAATTTTATTTTATAAATCCTCTGTTGCATCCATAAAAACGTTCTAATCTTGTGTAAAATTGGCAACTACCAAAAATAAAACGAAAGAGATTGTAAGCGTGCTCTTATTTTTCTCGTTTATCTTAATCTTCGAACTGTAAACATAGCTTTGGACACCCATGGCGCTTCATCTATGTATTATAATGTTCTATGAGTTTTGACACCCATGGCTCAACTATGTATTATAATGTCTATGCATACCACCAGAGACTTTTAGGCAGCCATCGCAATTGAAAACAATATTATTATTTTCAGTGAAAATAGCTCCAATTTTTTTCGCTATTTAAATTCACACAAAAGAAATGAAATTTAACTTTGCAAATATGACACTATATAGAATTTGTCTTTGCCGATTTAAAGCACTTTCCACAAAGAGTACTCGAGTGACGTTTGACATTATTGCACTTCTTAAACACAACGAGAGTTCAGTGTCGACCATGACTTGTGTTTTGTTTTATTTTTATTTTATTTTAATGGAAACATTGCTGAGCTGCCTCTCTTTAAATTCGCGGTTCAATAAACATATTGTCAACTAATTGTATTATAATGTCATGCATACCACCAGAGACTTTTTAAGGCAGTCAACGCCAATTGAAAAATATTATTATTTTCAGTGAAAAATAGCATTTAAATTCACACATTTAAGAAATGAAATTTTAAACTTTGCAAATATATACGATATAGAATTTGTCTTTTGCCGATTTAAAGCACTGTCCACAAAAGAGTACTTCCGTGAGACTTGACATTAATGCACTCTCTAAACACAACAGAGTCATGGACGACATGACTTGTGTTTTTTTTTTTTTATTTAATGGAAACATTGCTTTAGCTGCTTCTCTTTGTATTCAGCGGTTCAATAACATATGGAGAGGTAATAAATAATTGTTTGCTATCGCAGAATCTGAGATCTTCATCGGAAAAACATCTTGACAAATGAGGCTCCTCCTTTCCACCCTGTCGGACGATTTATATGTTCAAAATTGTTTATTATCTGAGGGTCTCAAGTTCGAGTTTTTTCTGCCGGCTGTTTTTTGCGCGGGGAAATAAAATTAGCGGTTTTTTGTAGAACAACGCATATATCGACTTCGCGAAGATATTGGCGGGGACATATATACCAATATCCAGGGTCCATTTAATTAAAAAAATGTTTTAACTAACAACAAATTCACTAAAAAGTGGGCTTGCGTTGCATTAATCAGAAAAATACTAATTGTTTTTAATGTTTGAAGTTATATAATGTGTACCATTTTTACTACTGTCAAGTTGACCGGAGTGAATTCATAATTTTATTCGGATCAGCAGAAAATTTCAGCAACCTACTGATTTTTCTGCAGTATGTCTGCTGTACCAAAATAGCAGATTGTTTGCTGTTTTAGCAAAAAAACTGTTAACATAGCAGCATTTTGTTTGTTGGAAAATAGCAGACAGCGTTTGCTATTAACAACAGACTTTTTTCTATGAGTGTAGTTAATGGGTGCCGCATACGAAGTCTCGTTGTAGGTAAAACACATTTTATTTTCACTCAGAAGGTTATGTTTTACTCGTGGGGTGACGATTACAACAAAAGCAAAAAGTTGAAAAGAACTGCACAACGATTCCTTTTGAATGTGGTGGCTCTGCAATGCTTGACATTGATAATCACTTTTCAAGTGTTTCTGTTCTAGAAATTTTCTCGACACTTCAATTGATGTTTCTTTACGGCGTACTGAGTGAAAAAATCTTTGACTATAGTTTTCAAATTCTTATTAATAAATTACATAGATTTTACGGATTTTCTAACAAGCAACAACATGTGGTTCGGTTTGATAGTATTGTTTCAATATGTTTATATAATGGAGCGCGCATAGAATTTATAGAAGAGCCTTAATAATGATGAAAATTAAAATTTGAAAGTCATATAAATAGAGCTATTCTTAAGGTTAACTGTAAAATATGGAGCTATGTCTCCCTCAATGTATGAAAAAGAAACATTAATAATGCCTCATTTTCTACTCGGTTGATTTTACTTATATTTTAAAGAAACTTACTCATGAAGATCCGTAAGTGCTACGTTAAGGTGGGTACTATGTTCGATTTTCGAATTGAAAACCACTTTATTTTCGCGATTACTTTTCCTTAAATAATCAACATTATAAATGAAAACAAACTTATTCTTGAAACGTCTTCATATACTTTATATTGAACTGTTTTAATAAAGTAACGCCGAAAATTTCAACGCGAAAAGCGAACATAGTACTTACCCCCATAACCTAACCTAACCTAGTACTTACCTTTAGCTAACGAAATTTTAATCCATGCTATGTACATACCTGTCATCTTGCGTATACATTCCATATGCCAGTTAGGACCTTAACTGCTGAAAATTGTTCTCTTAAAGTTACCGGAAAACAGATATTATGTTAACTGACACTTAAAGCTAAAGGTTGAGTTACTTACCATGGGTAGGTGTTTTAAACTGAAAAAATCAACGCATGATATGTAACCCAATCTTAACGGAGCTACATGAAATATGGCCGTTAGACTTATTTTTAATAGAATTATTCGTTTTATATAAAACAAGATTTCAATTTTGTAGATCCGTCAGAAACCCACAACTTCATTTGCCATCACCTGCTCTAAGCGATCATTTTATGTGCGGATAGCCGGCACCATTCAATATTTTGCCACTTTCCTTAAAATCCTTTCATTTATCTTTGAATACTGTTCGCATTTTATGGTAAATAAACCTGTGTTAGTAGGCATTTGAGAGTAGTAATCAATTCCTTATTTTTTATATTATTTAATTTTTATCTGTACGCAGTTTAATTATAGGTTTTTTTTTTATGTTAAATAGGACACACGACAAACTATCACCTTGCCTGAATCCTCGTGCGGCATTGAAAGGTTCGGAGAGATCTATTCCGGCTTTAACTGCTGTCCTTGTATTAGATTGGTAAGACAATAATTTTGCAGGGATGCCAAACTCAGGTGATATGTGTCGACTTGTTTTTTTGCGTCCTTTTCAGGATTGTACGTAGCCTGAAAATCTGGTGTATGGTCGATTTTCCAGGTTTGAAACCTCATTGGTATGGTCCAATTATTTTTTTATCATTTGCTCCAATCGTTCACACAGCAGGCTCTGAAACCTCATTGGTATGGTTCAATTATTTTTTGATCATTCGCTCGGTAGAACTTTATGTGAGATGGAGAGAAGGCTCATTCACATATAGTTGGCACATATCTTCTTGTGCACGGCACATAGTATGCTAAGGTGCTAATCACTGAATATGCGTTCTACATTGTCTGATAGCCCGTCGTCACCTGCTGCTTTGTAATTTTTATGTTGGGGTATGTTCCGATATTCGGAATCGCAAAATTTTCGTTTG
>PGFW01015224.1:0-18127 GCA_003123925.1 Haematobia irritans | reverse complement strand
CTGTTACACAAACTTTTCACTAATTGCATTTTCGCCCCAATAAAAAATTAAATTTTTTTCGGGTATATACAAAAATTTTTTTGAGATAAAATTTTGTCAATATTTTATATCACTAGAAACTTTTGTTAAAATTTACTTCAATCAAAAGGTTTGTCAAAATTTTATTTCTTTGGATAATTTTGTTAAAATTTTATTTCTGTAGAAAATTTTGTCGAAATTTTATTACTATAATAAAATTTTGTAAATATTTATTTCTATGAAAATTTGTCAAAAATATTATTTCTGTCGAAAATTTTGTCAAATTTATTTCTATAGAAAATTTTGTCAAAATTTTACTTCTTTACAAAATTTTGTCACAATTATTTATTTACGTAAGTCTTCATCATAGAATAATACGAACACTGATGGTGAGCTTACTGACTTCTGGTTATTATTATAAGATAAAGATTAAGATAATTGTGGTCAAAATTTTTTCATTTGGTAGAAAATTTTGTTCAAATTTTTATTTCTATAATAGAATTTAATGAACTGTTATATTTACTTTTGCATTGGTTTATCAGGGATTTAATATTCTGATGTGTTCATCTAAATGACATTTTTCAGCACTATAGACGATATGGAAATAGGGTTCGGTTTATCTGACGCATATATATCCCAATATTGTTGTCCTTAGGTGATTCAAAGTGATGTTCGTTAATTTGCGATAGTGTCTATGCAAGGATCCTGTCAATTACTACATGCACATAGTTGCGTAATGAAAATTATCATGTTCTGTGTACAATTACTGTTGCAATCAATTGTTAATGTACGACACTTGTTTAGATACATGGATCTATCTCATAGAATACGATTATTCAGCGTTCCGATGTTCGGTAATCAGGTTCCTGATATTTTGTATATGGTTTCGGACCAACACTTAAATATGTACTTGATTAGTTGAAATGTTAGATTCAATTTTAAATAAACATTCTAATATTGCGATTTGGATGGTGATTTTTAAGATAAAGTAGACTCGACTTAGTCTTTTTATCTTGCGCAAAAAGTCGGTAGATCCAGAATATTCAATCTAGAAATACTGTTAGTAAGTTTTTATCAGCTGTACACCATCAAGAAGAGGTCCTACGATTGTCTACCAATTGGGATTCGTCGGTAATGGATAGTATATGAAACAGTTTTTTGTTTAAAGATTAATTATTATATTATCCTATTATTTATTATTTTGTACAGTATTATCATGGAACGAACTATGATGATATATAATTCGCGAACACTATTTCATAATACCATTTCAATATTACGGTTACTTGAGGATTTCACAAAAATATAATTCTCAAGCTTTTGCTGATAATGGCATTCATTGAATATTTCTAGATGTGTGTCTCTTTTAGTATTCGAATTATTAAAGTTGCTGGTGGCTCCGTACCTTTTGGTTTGTAATTGGGCTAGCCGATATATATATTAACCTAGATTACGAATGATCGATTATGCGAACTTTACTCTGGGAAATTGGTTATATAGATCATCCATTGAATTTCCATAAAAATCCATAATCACACCATATCTATTTCTCCTTAGACTTACTGTCCAACCCGTGTCCTTACATTATTCAAATATGTGTGCTTCTTATCTGATGTGTTTGCCCGCGCGATTATAACGGATCATCTCCAAGTTTTTATTCACAGCAATTCTCTTGCAGATCATACTCCATCCTTCCTTTCCGTCGAACATGTCGGGCAGTGAGGCAGGCCATTGTCCTGAATTTCTTAACGGTGTTAAATACTTCCTGAATTTTTTATGGTACCATTCGATGGTTGTGGATTGTATGTCTACTGCTAGGAGTCACGGTACATATTACACCTAATCACGCCCCATTTGTATCCAGGAGAATTTCAGCCTAATGAGCTGGAGATGAAATTAGCGTATGCAGCCATTGTTAGTAGGCTCTCGCTAAAAATTACGATATCGAGGAGTATCTGGGATGATCATGGGTAGGACAACTTCTTCACGCAGTTATATCTTCGGACACTAATTTAGTAGGACGACAGCTATTGCGCACATTTTTTGCAAACATCTGTCGTTCTGTATGCGGTACCAATTTGGCAGATATGCGAGTGAGACCCAGGCTTCCAAGTTTCAGCCTTTCATGCTGTGAGAGCAATAGTAAGAAGATCCTATTTCTGATGTTCAGAGGAGCTACGGAGATATTGATGGATATGAGAAAATAGCCGAGGCGCGTTCAAACACAAGCGAAGTAGGAATATAAATCAATGCCATTAAGATATTCTGTTTTCTGTATATAGCTTTTTTACCCTGTCGAGAAGCTTAATGAGCTCGGGCATTATTGAACTTAGGTTAATACGATCGGTGATCATTCTCTTCTATTGATTATCTAGATGACTCTGAACTCCGTTGCTCACGATGCTGCGAAAAATCATAAATATAAATTATCTTATATAGACAAATGTTCTCAGTGAAGAAATAAAAATGGTTGTTAATTCGATAGAATTTTGTGAAAAAAGTTACATTATGTTTAAGTGACAGATAATGTTTTAATATGAAATATCACTCTCAGACTAGACCAGGATGAATTTATAAATCTCAACATTCAGTAGTATAGATCCGTAGGTTATGAGAAATTAAGCGATATATTATCCGTTACCGAATCGGTTTCGACCATTGTGGAATTTAACAAATCATTTGAATTCCATATCCAATCATGATCACCATTCGCACTACTGCCACTGTCCATCTTCAATTGTTGCCTTCTCTGTTGTTGCTCCCGATTTTCATCCAATGTTATCACAGCCAATTCCTCTTGCGACATACTCCAATCTTCCATTTCCGTCGAACATGGTTCGGCGGGTAACAGCCATTGTTCCGGTTCTTCGGGTAAATCTTCTAGATGACCATTCGATGGTTGTGGTTGACCACTGCTCATCGTACAATAACCCTCATCACGACCCTTGGCTGGACTTGCCGATAGAGCAGCATTTTGTGCTTCTAAATCACGTACACGACTCTTGAGTAGGACAACTTCTTCACGCAGATTATCTTCGGCCACAATGGCATCGACCACTTTGCGCATAACATCGTCCAGGCAGTGTTCGTATTGGCGTATGCGAGTGAGAAGAGCTTTGTTTTCCTGTTGCAGAGCATGCAAAAGATTTTCCTGACGAGCAAAACGAGTCTATGGATAGAGGAAATCGGGGGTCAACACAGGGTGGATAAACAAAGTTTTCTGTTTTTTTAATTACCTGTAAAGCCTTATGATCTCGGCATGTTTGTAATTGTCTCCTTTCTTTGGATTTCATAACCCGGCTCATGCTGCAAAAAAAAAAAATTAAACATTTTCGAATTAAAAATGGGTTAAATAGAATTTTGTAAATAAAATTTTGTTTAAATGAAATTTTTATAGAATATCTCAGATAGAAGGATGATTTATAAATTAAGTAAGAAAATCCAATATGAAAATAAATAAAATAATAAAATATTTAATAGAAATAGAATTTTTATAGAAAATTTCATTTGAGTGGTATTTAAAATAAATCGTTAAATCGTTCCATTTACAATTATAAACAATTTCATTCAAATGCATTAAAAAAATCAGAAATCATTTTTAATGTCATCTTGGAGTTCATATTCTTAAGAACCCCCATATTCAATTTTGCAACTGTTTAAAGTTACCGCTAATCAAATTGTGGTTATTTAAGTCTTTCGCATTTTGATGGCCTCTAGCGAAGCCAAAGAATCCTCCACCACCACAACTTTAACAAATTTTCAGTACCGTTTTACCTTTGGGACCATAGCGCAAAAGAAAAGAACACTCACTAGCATGCTGAGGTATTTTCTCTAAGTCACCTCCTCTACATTAAAACCAGCAGGTCGTGATTGATGGTGTTTTCCAGGCAATTAATGAGCAAACTAACGAAAGAAAACACTATCCAAGCTCAAATGTGAAGGCCCAAATGAACATTTATGCACTCGCTGATATGCATACAACTTGCAGATGCACTTACTAATGTATTTTTCTTGGTCCCCCCATAATGTGCTTTCCACCATTAGTTCAGAAGCCCTCAGGCGAGATAACACGTCGCGGCTTTTGGTGGAAATTAAAGGTGCACTGTGGTTTTAAAAACTATAACTTTTATTAAAAAAAAAAAATCCTATAAAAATTTATTTTTAAGAAATTTTTTTTATAAAAATTTCGATTCAGTTAATGAGAAATGTTTTTTATAGGAAATTTCATTAAATGAAATTTTTGTTAGGAAATAATTTTTTTAAATGAAAATTTCCATATAAAAATTTCATTTAAGAAAATTTTCCTATAACAATTTTTAATTAAATGAAATTTTCCTATAAAAATTTAATTTCAATAACATTTCTTATAAAAATGTTCAATGGCTAAATGAAATTACCTATAAAAACTTAATTTTCATATAAAATTCTTATAAAAAATTTCATCTAAATTGAAATTTCTATAAATTATATTTTTATCGATTTTTTTATTTTTAAGAAATTTCATTTAAAAAAATTTCGCTATAAAACTTTCATTTAATGAAACTTCCTATGAAATTCAATTAATGAAATCTCTCCATAAAAATCTTCATTTTAATGAAATTTTCACCATAATAAATTTAATTTCAATAAAATTTGGCTTATAAAAATTTAATCCAATGAAATTTCAATATAAAATTATATTTTTATGGAATTTTTTTTATTTTAAAATGAAATTTCCTATACAAATTTCAATTTAAAATAAATTTCCTATAAAACTTCATTTAATGAAATTTCCCAAATAAAATTTTCAAATTAATGAATAATAAAAATTCATTTAATGATTTCCTATAATAAAATTCATTTGCTATAAAAATTTCCTATAAAAATTATATTTTTATGATTTTTTTTTTTTATTTTTAAACGAAATTTCCTACAAAAATTTTACATTTTAATGAAATCTCCTATAAAAAATTGCAATTAATGAAATCCCCCATAAAAATTTTCATTTAATGAAATTTCTTATAAAAATTTCATCTAATGAAATTTCCTATAAAAATTATATTTTTATGATTTTTTTTTATTTTTAAATGAAATTTCCTCTAAAAATTTCATTTAATGAAATTTCCTACAAAAATTTCAATTAATGAAATCTCACATAAAAAAATATTTCATTTAATGAAATTTCCTATAAAAACTTCATTCAATAAGAATTGGCTTATAAAAATTTCATCTAATGAAATTTTGCCGCTATAAAAAATTAATATTTTTATGAATTTTTTTTTATTTTTAAATGAAATTTCCTATAAAAAATTTCATTTAAAAATTTTCCTATAAAAATTTCATTTAATGAATTTCCTATAAAAATTGCGCATTAATGAAATCTTCCCATAAATTTCATTTATGAAATTTTCCTAATAAAAAATTCATTTCTATAAAATTTGCTTATAAAAATTTGCATCTAATGAAATTTCCTATAAAAATTATATTTTTAATGAATTTTTTTTATTTTTAAAAAATGAAAATTTCTATAAAATTCATTTAATGAAATTCCCTAATAAATTTCGCATCTTAATGAAATTTCCTATAAAAATTAATATTTTTATATTTTTTTTTTTATTTTTAAATGAAATTTCCTTTAAAAATTTCATTTAATGAAATTTCCTATAAAAAATTTCAATTAATGAAATCTCCCATAAAAATTTCATTTAAAAAATTTCCTATAAAACTTTCATTTAATGAAATTTTCAATAAAAATTTCAATTAATGAAATCTCCCATAAAAATTTCATTTAATGAATATTTCTAATAAAAATTTCATTTCAATAAAATTTCCTTATAAAAATTTCATCTAATGAATTTCCTATAAAAATATAATTATTAATGAATTTTTTTTATTTTAAATAAATTTCCTATAAAAATTTCATTTAAAAATTTCCTATAAAAACTTTCATTTATGAAAATTTCGCAATAAAAATTTCAATTAATGAAATCTCCCCATAAAAAAATTTCATTTAATGAAAAATTTCACTATAAAAAGCTTCATTTCAGATAAAATTTCTTATAAAAATTTCATCTAATGAAATTTCCTATAAAAATTATATTTTTATGATTTTTTTTTATTTTTAAATGAAATTTCCTATAAAAATTTCATTTAATGAAATCTCCTATAAAAAATTTGCAAAATTAATGAAATCTCCGCATAAAAAATTTTTCATTTAATGAAATTTCCTATAAATTTCATCTAATAAATTTTCCTATAAAAGATTATATTTTTAATGATTTTTTTTTTTTTTTTTTAAAATGAATTTCGCTCTAAAAAATTTCATTTAATGAAATCTCCTATAAAAAATTGCAATTAATGAAATTTCCTATAAAAATTTCATTTAATGAAATTTCCTATAAAAACTTAATTTCGATAAAATTTCTTGTAAAAATTTCATCTAATGAAATTTCCTATAAAAATTATATTTTTATGATTTTTTTTTATTTTTAAAATGAAATTTCCTATAAAATTCATTTTAAAAATTTTCCTATAAAACTTTTCATTTAAAATGAAATTTCGCAAATAAAAATTTCAAGTTAATGAAAATCTCCGCCATAAAAAATTTCATTTAATGAAATTTCCTTTAAAAATTTCATTCAATAAAATTTCTTATAAAAATTTCATTAATGAATAATTTCCTAATAAAAATTATATTTTTTATGATTTTTTTGTATTTTTAAAATGAAATTTCCTATAAAATTTCATTTAATGAAATTCCTTATAAAGAATTTTAATTAATGAAATCTCCATAAAAATTCCATTTCAATGAAATTTGCTATAAAAATTGCATTTCAAATAAAAATTTCTTATAAAAATTTCATTGTTAATGAAATTTCCTATAAAAAACTTCATTTCAAATAAAATTTCTTAATAAAAATTTCATCTAATGAAAATTTTCCAATAAAAAATTATATTTTTTGGGCATTTTTTTAGTTTTTAAATGAATTTCCTATAAAAATTTCAATTTCAATAAATTTTCTTATAAAAAAATTTCATGCTAAAGAAGTTCGCTGAATAAAAACTTCATTTCAATTAACTTTCTTATAAATAATAGAAAAAATATATGAATGAGCTTATAAAGGAAATTAATTGAAAGAATGATATAGGAAAATAAGGAAAAAGGGGATAAATATTAAAAAACGTAGTAAAAATAAAAAAAAAAAAAGGTAAATAAAAAGAAAAAAGTAATAAAAATAAAAAAAAAATAAACTAGCGAAAATAGTATTAACTATAGTAAAATAAATATAAAAGGATAAAGGGAAAAGAAATAGGAGAAAAAAATAAATTGATAAAAAAAATATAAAAAAAAGATTGAAAATTGTTTTTTTTTGTTTTTTTTTTCATCTAATAAATTTCCTAATAAAAACTATATTTTTAATGAAATTTTTTTCTAAAAAATTTCATTCTAATGATATTTTTCTAATAACAATTTTGTTGTTCTGTAATTTCAATAAACGATGAAAATTTTTAATAGAAAATTTCATGTAATAAAATTTCTTATAAAAAATTTATTTTAAGAATTTTTTTATGAAAATTTTAGTTTTAAGAGATTTTCTATAAAGATTTCTTTTATGAAATTTCCTATAAACATTGTGTTGTTTAATTTTCTATAAACATTGAATTTTTATGAAATTGCCTATTAATTCTAAAATACTATGAAACTTTTTAAATGTTAATTAACATTTGGTTTGGTCTATAATTTAAATAATGATGAACATTATAATAAAAAAATCATTTAATAAAATTTCTTATAAACAATTGTATTGTGTAATTTTCTAAAATGAACATTTCTTTTTTAAGAAATTTCCTATAATTTTAAAATACTATGCAAATTTAATAAACATATCATTTTTAAAAATTCTTTATAAAAATTTTCTTTTTAAGATTTTTTTTATACAAATGTCTTTTAATGAAATTTCCCATAAAAATATTATTATTATAAATTTTTAATTAAGAAAAACGGCATTGTAAAGAAATTTCCTATAGAAATTTGGTTGGTGTGTGGTGTGTGTAATTAAAAAAAAAAATTAATAAATATTTTATTTAACAAAAAGTAAATAGAATTTTTAAAATTTGATTGATTTAAATGTAATTTTGAAAAAGGCGCTTGACTAAAATGTATGTTTAAGATTTGTTATGACAAATTTTTCGGTACGGACAAATTTTATTTTGTTTTTTTAAATTTTCTATAAAAAAAATTCATGTAATTTAAAACTGGTCCTATACAATGTTAATTTTTAAGGGATATACTCTAAAACATTTCGCGTGGTAATGAAAATTTTGGCGAAAATTTTTAGTTTTAAGAATTTTCTGTAAAAATTTCCTTTTTATGTGGTTTTCTATAATGGAATTTAATAAAAAAAATTAAATTTCTATAAAATTTTAATTTTTAAATTTCTTGTAAAGTTAGGTTGAAGTGGCAGCCCGATTAAGTTTCAGTCTCACTTAGACTAATTCAGTCCATTGTGATACCAACATTTAACTAAAGTACCTAATTAGCCAAACATATGGACCACTTCTAAGTTTTCCCTTTGTAAATTCCTTTCCTTATAAAAATGTCGGTTGGGTGAAATTTTCTATAAACAAAATTTTATTTTTAAGTTCCTTTAAAATTTTCCTTTTTCATTTCATTGAAATTTTCTATATAAATTTGTTTGGATGAAATTTCCTACGAAAATTTAGTTTGAATGAAGAATTTTTATTTAAAATTTTTAAATTTAAGAAAAAATTTCTTTAAAAAGCAAATTTTATTTTTCCTGTAAAAATAAAAAATATATATCCCCGTTTTCACCATTTATTAAAGTCCAGTCGGTTATGTCTGAACTTTCCTATAAACAAAATTTTTTAAGTTTTAAGAATTTTTTAGAGAAAATTCTTAAAACTAAAAATTTTGTTTATAGGAAAGTTCACATAACCGACTGACTTTAATAAATGGTGAAATACGGGGATATATATTTTTTTTATTTTTACAGAAAAAATAATTGTTTAAAGAATTTTTTAAATTATTAAAAAATTTTAAATAAAAATTCTTTCATTTTCAACTAAATTTTCGTAGGAAATTTCATACCAACAAAATTTATATAGAAAATTTCAATGAAATGTAAAAAGGAAATTTTAAAGGAACTTAAAAATAAAATTTTGTTTATAGAAAATTTCAAAACCCAACCGAAACATTTTTATAAAGAAAGGGAATTACAAAAGAAACTAGAAGTGTCCATCATGTAATAGGTACTTTAGTTTAAATGTGGTATCACAATGGACTGAATAGTCTAAAGTGAGACTGAAACTTTAATCGGGCCTCCACTCAACCTAAAACTTTAGCAAGAAATTTAAAAATTAAAATTTTTATAGAATTTAATTTTTTTTATTAAATTCCAATTATAGAAACCACATAAAAAGGAAAATTTTTACAGAAAATTCCTTAATAACTAAAAATTTTCGCCAAAATTTCATTACACGAAATGTTTAGGAGTATATCCCTATAAAAATTTAAACATTGTAATAAGGCAAGTTTTAAAATTACATGAATTTTTTTTATAGAAAAAATTTTTTAAAAAAAAAATAAAATTTGGTGTACCGAAAAATTTGTCAATAACAAATCTTTAACATACATTTTGTCACTTTTCAAAATTAACATTTAAATAAATCAATTTTAAAAATTTCTATTTACTTTTTGTTAAATAAAAAAATTTATTAATTTTTTTTTTTTTAATTACACGAACCACACACCAACAAATTTCTATAGGAAATTTTCTTTACAATGCCCGTTTTCTTATAAAAATTTTATAATAATAAAATATTTTTATGGGAATTTCATTAAAAGACATTTGTATAAAAATCTTAAAAAGAAAATTTTTATAAAAGAAATTTTTAAAATGATATGTTTTATTAATTTGCATTAGTATTTTAAAATTATAGGAAATTTCTTAAAAAAAGAAATGGTTCATAAAAGAAAATTAAACAATACAATGTTTAATTAAGAAATTTTATTAATGATTTTTATTATAATCGTCACTCATTATTTAAAATTATTAGACCGAGTCAAATCAAAATGGTTTAAATTAAAATTAAAAATTTCATAGTATTTTAGAATAATAGGCAATTTCCCAATAAAAATTCAATGTTAATAGAAAAATTAAAGCAAGCACAATGTTTATAGGAAAATTTGCATAAAAGAAAATCTTTATAGAAAATCTCTTAAAACTAAAAAATTTTTCATAAAAAAAAATTCTAAAAATAAATTTTTTATAAGAATTTTAGTTACATGAAATTTTCAATGTAAAAATTCATCGTTATTGAAAATTACAGAACAACCACAAATGTTTATAGAAAATAATATTTAGAATGAAATTTTTAGAAAAAATTCAATAAAAATATAGTTTTATAGGAAATTTCATAATAGATGAAATTTCTATAAGAAATGTTATTGAAATGAAGTTTTTATAGGAACTTCTTTAGATGAAATTTTTATAAGAAATTTTATTGAAATGAAATTTTTATAGGAAATTTCATTTAAAAATAAAAAAAATGCATAAAAATATAATTTTTATGGAAAATTTCATTAGATGAAATTTTTATAAGAAATTTTTATTGAAATGAAGTTTTTATAGGAAATTATCATTAAATGAAATTTTTATAAAGGAAATTTTAATTGAAAATGAAATGTTTATAGGAAATTTCAAATTGGAATGGAATTTTTATGGGAGATTTCATTAATTAAAAATTTTTATAGGAAAAATTTCATTAAATGAATTTTTATAGGAAATTTTCATTTAAAAATAAAAAAAATCAATAAAAATATAATTTTTATAGGAAATTTCATTAGTGAAATTTATAAGAAATTTTATTGAAATGAAATTTTTATAGGAAATTTCATTAAATGAAATTTTTATGGGAGATTTCATTAATTGAAATTTTTATTGGAAATTTCATTAAATGAAAGTTTTATAGGAAAATTTTTTAAATGAAATTTTTATAGGAAATTTCATTTAAAAATAAAAAAAAATCATAAAAATATAATTTTTATAGGAAATTTCATTAGATGAAATTTTTACAAGAAATTTTTATCGAAAATTAAGTTTTTAATAGGAAATTCAATATAATAAATTTTTTATAAGAAATTTCATTAATATTGCAATTTTTTTATAGGAGATTTCATTAAATGTAAATTTTTTAGAGGAATTTCATTTAAAAATAAAAAAAAAAATCATAAAAATATAATTTTTATAGGAAATTTCATTAGATGAAATTTATAGGAAATTTCATTAAATGAAAATTTTTATGGGAGATTTCATTAATTGCAATTTTTTATAGGAAGAATTTCATTAAATGAAATTTTTATAGGAAATTTCATTTAAAAATAAAAAAAAATCATAAAAATATAATTTTATAGAAATTTGCCATAGATGAAATTTTTTATAAAGAAATTTTAATTGAAATGAAGTTTTTATAGGAAATTTCATTAAAATGAAATTTTTATGGGAGATTTCATTAAATTGAAATTTTATTGGATAATTTCATTAAAATGAAATTTTATAGTAAATTTTTAAATGAAATTTTTATAAGGAAATCTTCATTTAAATATAAAAAAAAATCATAAAAATATAATTTTTATAGGAAATTTCATTAGATGAAATTTTTATAAAGAAATTTTATTGAAATGAAATTTTTATAGGAAATTTCATTAAATGAAATTTTTATGGGAGATTTCATTAATTGAAATTTTTATTGAAAATTTCATTAAATGAAAGTTTTATAGGAAATTTTTTTAAATGAAATTTTTATGGGAGATTTCATTTAATTGAAATTTTTATAGGAAATTTCATTAAATGAAATTTTTTAAGGAAATTTCATTTAAAAATAAAAAAAAAAATATAAAAATATAATTTTTATAGGAAATTTCATTAGATGAAATTATAGGAATTTCCCATTTAAATGAAATTTTTAATAGAATATTTCATTAAATAATAAAAAAAATTCATAAAAATATAATTTTTATAGAAATTTCATTAGATGGAAATTTTTATAATGAAATTTTATAGAAAATGAATTTTTTATAGGAAAATTTCAATTAAAATGAAATTTTTATGGGAGATTTCATTAATGGCAATTTTTATAGGAAATTTCATTAAATGAAATTTTTATAGGAAAATTTTTAAATGAAATTTTTATAAGGAAATTTCATTTAAAAATAAAAAAAATCATAAAAATATAATTTTTATAGGAAATTTCATTAGATGAAATTTTTATAAGCAATTTTATTGAAATGAAGTTTTATAGGAAAATTTGCATTAAGAAATATTTTTTATGTGAGATTTCATTAATTGAAATTTTTGTGGAAATTTATTAAGAATGAAATTTTTTAGAGGAAATTTCATTTAAAATTAAAAAAAATCATAAAAATAATAATTTTATAGGAAATTTCATTAGATGAAATTTTTATAAGAAATTTCATTAAATGAAAATTTTTATGGGGATTTCATTTTTAATTGCAATTTTTTATAGGAGATTTCATTAAATGAAATTTTTGTAGGAAATTTCGTTAAAAAATAAAAAAAAAAAATCATAAAAATATAATTTTTATAGGAAATTTTTATAGAAATGAAATTTTTAAGGAAAATTCCAATTAAATGAAATTTTTTATTTCATTAATTGAAATTTTATTGGGAAATTTCATTAATGAAAGTTTTATAGAAATTTTTTAAATGAAATTTGTATAGGAATATTTCATTTAAAAATAAAATAAAATCATAAAAAATATAATTATAATGAAATTTTCATTGGATTAAATTTTTTCATAAGAAATTTTATGAAATTAAATTTTTAATGGGAAATTTCATTAAATGAAATTTTTATGGGAGATTTCATTTAATTAGAAAAATTTCATAGGAAGTTCATTAAATAGAGTTTTAATAGGAAATTTTTTAAATGAAATTTCATTTAAAATATAAAAAATCATAAAAAATATAATTTTATAGGAAATTTCATTAGTATGAAATTTTTTATAAGAAAATTTTATTGAAATTTAAAGTTTTATAGCGTAATTTCATTAGATGAAAATTTTTATGAAGTAAATGTTATTTGAAATTAAATTTTTATAGGAAATTTCATTAATTAAAATTGTTATAGGAAATTTCATTAAATGAAATTTTTATAGGAAATTTCATTTAAAAATATTTCCTACAAAAATTTCATTTAATGAAATTTCCTATAAAAAATTTCATTAATGAATCGAAATTTTTATAAAAAAAATTCTTAAAAATAAATTTTTATAGATTTTTTTTTAATAAAAGATTATAGTTTTTAAAACCAACAGTGCACCTTTAATTTCCACCAAAAAGCCGCGACGTGTATCTCGCCTGGAGGGCTTCTGTAACTTAAATGGTGGAAGCAGCAATTATGGGGGGACCAAGAAAAATACATTGTAAGTGTATCTTGCAAGTTGTATGCATATCAAGGGAGTGCAAAATGTTTTCATTTGGCCTTCACTTTGAGCGTGAATAGTGTTTTCTTTCGGTTAGTTTGCTCATTAATTGCCTGGAAAACACCATCAATCACGACACTTGCTGGTTTTAATGTAGAGGAGGGACTTAGAGAAAATACCTCAGCATGCTAGTGAGTGTTCTTTTCTTTGCGGCTATTATGGTCCCAAAGGTAAAACGGTACTGAAAATTTGTTAAAAGTATGTGTGATGGGGATTCTTTAGGCTTCGCTGAGGCCATCAAAATGCGAAAGACTTAAATAACCACAATTGAGTTTAGCGGTAACTTTAAACAGTTTCAAAATGAATAATGGGGGTTCTAAGAAATAATAAGATGACAAAGGAATGAACGCTGGATGGGGAGAATATGAGACTCCAAAGATGACATTAAAAATGATTTCTGATTTTTAATAATGCATTGAATGAAATTGTTTTATAATTTTAAATGGAAGCGATTTAAACGATTTATTTTAAATACACTCAATGAAATTTCTATAAAAATTCTATTTTCTATTAAATATTTTATTTATTTTATTTAATTTTCATAATTGGATTTTCTACTTAATTTATAAATCATCCTTCTATCTGAGATATTCTATAAAAATTTCATTTAAACAAAAATTTTATTGTAGCAAAATTCTTATTATAACCCATTTTTAATTCGAAAATGTTTAATTTTTTTTTTTTTGCAGGCATGAAGCCGGGTATGAAATCCAAAGAAAGGAGACAATTACAAACAGCCGAGATCATAAGGCTTTTTAACAGTGTAATTAAAAAAACAGAAAACTTTGGTTTATCCACCCTGTGTTGACCCGCCGCGATTTCCTCTATCCAATAGACCTCGTTTTGCTCGTCAGGAAATCTTTTTGCATGCTCTGGCAAGCAGGAAAAACAAAAGCTCTTCTCACTCGCAACGCCCAATTACGAACACTGCCTGGACGAGTGTTATGCGCAAAAGTGTCGATGCCATTGTGGGCCGAAAGATAATCTGGCGTGAAGAAGTTGTCCTCTCAGAGTCGTGTACGTGATTTAGAAGCACAAAATGGCTGCTCTATCGGCAAGTCCAGCCAAGGGTCGTGATGAGGGTTATTGTACGATGAGCAAGTGTTCAACCAAACCATCGAATGGTCATCTAGAAGATTTACGCCAGAAGAACCGGAACAATGGCTGTTTACCGCGCCGAAGCCATGTTCGACGGAAATGAAGATTGGAGTTGTCGCCAAAGAGGAATCTGGCTGTGATAACATGGATGAAAATCGGAGGGCAAACAATCAGAGAAGGCAACAAATTGAAGATGGAGCAGTGTCAGTAGTGCGGGAAATGGTGATCATGATTGGATATGGAATTCAAATGATTTGTTAAATTCCACAATGGTCGAAACCGATTAGGTACGGAATAATAATCGCAGTTATGTTGCAAACAAAAGGTAGGAAGCACTAAGAATTCAAAAAAAAAACAATTTTGAAGGGCCTAGCAAGGTTTGAAATATATTTTGAACTCAAACCAAAGTGAAATGGTACATTTTAAAAAGCAGTGTTGAATTCAATTAATTAAAAATCTTAATATGAATAATAATTACTTAAACAAAAAACTGGTTCATAATTATAGAACTAGGAAGAAATTTTTCTGATCTTGGCATGTAAATACAAATTTCAGAATTTCGAACTAATCGACCTTTTTGCCAAAAAAAAAGTCAAAGTCGAATGTCGACTTTTAAATTAATACGCCCAAATCAAATATTGAATTTTTTTAAAATGGAGTCAATTCAACTAAAGTCGACCCTATTAATGGTTGGTCCAAATAGAAACTAAATCGAGGTTTAAGGAGAATCGAACGTGATTTCGAATTCTAAATCAGAAGAGCAACATTCTCTAATTGATTGCAAAAAATATGAAAGACATTGTATAGCTAATTGTATGCAGGATCCTTCAGAATTTTTGAATTAAGAACAACTGGAAAGGGCACAAGCCATGGGGGCGAAAATGCATTTAGTTGAAAAAAAATTTTTCTATAGAAGTATTTAAAGTTTTTCTATAGAAATAAATTTTGACAAAATTTTCTATAGAGATAAAATTTTGAGCAAATTTTCTATTAGAATAAAATGTTGGCAAATTTTTCTATAGAAGTAATTTTGACAAAATTTTGTAAGAAGTAAAATTTTGACAAAATTTTCTTAGAAATAAAATTTTGACGAAATTTTCCGACAGAAATAAAATTTTGAAAAAAATTTTCTATAAGAAAATAAAGATTTTGACAAAATTTTCTATAAGTAATAAAATTTCGACAAAATTTTCTACAGAAATAAAATTTTTAACAAAATTATCCAAAGAAATAATTATTTTTGACAAACTTTTGATTGACAGTAAATTTTAACAAAGTTTCTAGTGATAATAAAATCATTGACAAATTTTATCTCAAAAAATTTTTGTAATATACCCGAAAAAATTTAATTTTTATTGGGGCGAAAATGCAATTAGTGAATAAGTTTGGTGTAACTCATAGGCAACATATTTTCGCAAGAAGCAAACTTGGGCCTTAACTTAGACAAGTTTTGTGCTGAATTTTCATTCAAAAAGCGTCGAATAGTCAGCCACATCAAAAAGTTGACCTTTCGATAGATCGGCAACAAGTCCAAAAAAGTCCTCCTCCAAAAAAATTATGTTTTGAACTATAAATCAAATTAACGCAATCATTTTGAAAAAAATGATTTAAATTCAATCGAATAGCAAAGACCTAGTGCTTGAAAAAGATGGCAATTCCAATAAATTGAGCATTAAGATTGTATACATAAAATTAATAATTGATCTGCACTCATTATCATGCTTTTAAATCGCGATAATTATTTGATCTAAATAAATATTCAAATTGACGCTATTTCTCTGTTCTTAGCGCTTTACATACCTTATAGAATATAAAATCCAAAAACAAAAAAATTAAATTTGAATCTGTACCCACGGTTTTTACTTTTTTTCTATAAAAAATAAATTTGACAAAAGTTTCTAAGAAAATAAAATTTTGACGAAAATTTCTATAGAACAATATTTTTTGACAACAATTTTCCAAGAGAAATAATAAATTTTAACAAAAATATTCAGAGAAATAAATATTTTTAACAAAATTTTCTATAGAAGTAAAATTTTACAACTTTTCTATAGAAATAAAATTTTGAACAAAAAATTTTCCTATAGAAATAAATAATTTTGACAAAATTTTTCTACAGATATAAATTTTGACAAAAATTTTCCTAAGAAATAAATTTTGGCAAAATTTTTCTATAGAAAATAAAAAATTTGACAAAATTTTCTATAGAAATAAAATTTTTGAACAAAATTTTCCAGAGAACTAAACATGCTTTGGCAAAATTTCTATAGTAGTTGTAATATTTTGACAAAATTTTCTATGTAAGAAATTTGACAAAAAATTTTGTAAAAGAAGGTAAAATTTTGACACATTTTCTATAGAAATAAAATTTTGACAAATGTTTCTATAGATATAAAAATTTTGAACAAAATTTTCTATAGAAATAAAAATTTTGACAAAATTTTCCAGAGAACTAAAATTTTGGCATTAATTTACTATAGAGAGTATAATTTGACCAAAATTTTGTAAAGAAGTTTAAATTTTGACAAAATGTTTCTAATAAGAAATAAAATTTGACAAAATTTTCTATAGATTATAAATAATTTGAGCAAAATTTTAACATATAGAAATACAATTTTGGGCAAAATTTTTTTATAGAGTAAAAATGTTGACAAAAATTTTCTATCTAAATAAAATTTTGAAAAAATTTTCTAATAGAAATTAAAATTTTTGAAAAAAATTTTCTATAGAAAATAAAATTTTGACAAATTTTCTTATAAAAAGAAATATTTTGAACAAATTTTGCGATAGAAAATAAAATTTTGACAAATTTTCTAATAGATATAAAAAAATTTTGACAAAAAATTATCTATAGTAAATACAATTTTGACAGAAATTTTCTATAGAATAAAATTTTGACAAAATTTTTCTAAAAAATAAAAATTTTTGAACATAAAATTTTCTATAAGAAATAAAATTTTGACAAAAAATTTTCTATAAAATAAAATTTTGACTATCATTTTCTATAAAAATGAAATTTGACAAAATTTTCTATAGAAATAAAATTTTGACAAAATTTTCTGTAAAAAGAAAATGTTGACAAAATTTTCTATAGAAATAAAATTTTGACAAAATCTTCTATAGATATAAAAATTTTTGACAAAAATTTTCTATAGAAAACCAATTTTTGACAAAATTTTCTATAGAAATAAAATTTTTGAACAAATTTCTATAGAAATAAAATTTTGACAAAAAATTTTCTATAAAAATAAAATTTTGACAAAATTTTCTTATAAAATAAAATTTTGACAAATTTTTGTTAAGAAAATAAAATTTTGAACCAAATTTTCTATAGATATGAAATTTTTTGACAAAATTTTCTATAGAAATACAATTTTGAACAAATTTTTCTATAAGAAATAACAATTTTGACAAAATTTTTTCTATAGAAATACCATTTTGACAAAATTTTCTATAGAAATAAAATTTGACAAAAATTTCCATTAGAAATAATTTTGACAAAACTTT
>PGFW01015213.1:16107-37420 GCA_003123925.1 Haematobia irritans | reverse complement strand
CCTCAAGTCATTGAGCTTAACATGGAATCGGGCAGCACTCAGTGATAAAGAGAGAAGTTCACCATGTGTATCACATAGGTTGCCACCCTAAACCTGAACCATCGTCCATAATAACAGTCTTGCAACTAAAGGGATTTTTGCCTTAAATTTTCTACAAAATCCAATTTCCTAAAACAAAATCCTTCAAAAATTTAGAATTTTTTTTTGTCGTGAAATTAAAAAATTTGATAAAAAATTCTATGAAAATCTCCAACAAAATTTTCTAATAAATTAAATTACCAAATTTATAGTTTCGCTGTAGAGTATACGCTTGTAGTTTAAAGGGATTTGCTCTAATTTTTCTATGAAATCGAATTTCTAAAAACACAATTTTTTGAAAACATATATGTAGAATTTTATTTCGATGGAACTTTCTATAAAAATGGCAAATGCACAAAGAATGTATTCTAAATCAAATGGAATAGTTTCACTATAAGTTAAGACAAGATACGCTCGAATTTATGTTTCGCTGTAGAGTATACGCTTGGTAGTTAAAAGTATTTGCTCTAATTTGTCCTATGAAAATCGAATTTCAAAAAGCAAAATTTTTTAAAACAAATTATAAAATTTTATTTCGATAGAACTTTCTATAAAAAAGGAATCACCAAATGTATTTAAAATAATGAGATTAGTTTCACTATAAGTAGAGACAACATTCGCCTCGACGAGGAAATTTTAAATCAATTCTCAATAGTCAACATCACTTGAGTTTTTACATCAAAATCTTTGCAACTCCTGCTTTTTTACCATTCCCATACTGATGTTTCTTTCGTTTTTTTTGTTTCTTTATAGGAATTATTGGAACATATTAAGGCTACTTCACCCGCTGGTGCTTCAGTCAATCAAAAATACACTTTGGTCAGGAATACAATTCGAAGAAGCCGTAAATTCGATTACAGCGTTGTTCGCAATCCATTCGAGTATGGTGGAGCATTGCAGCCCAGATTACAATTTGAAAAAATGCTTTAGCTCCCACCTGGCACATGTATTATGGTGCCAATGATTGGATTGTGATTTGAAATGTGGAACAATTGATCAAAGAATTACCTAATGTGCAATTGGATTATTTGGTTCCTTTCCCCTAAATGGGCCCATTTGGATTTATTTGGGGTAAGGAAGCTAAGTTCTACGTCTACGATAAGGTCATGGAATTACATGGAATTATACGAAGATTAAAGTTCGTAATTAATATACAAAAATAATAATTTATTAATAAAGAATTGGATATGGAATGATTACGAGTATTTAAGGAACTCCTTAATTAACCCTTTGAACTACCCGATGTCCACTTAGGAGTACGGTTGAAAACGACACCAAACTCCCCTATTTCCCCAATTGGTTTTCGATGCATTGGCCGATGTTTATTTTAAAATAGAGGATTTTGATCTAAATAAGCTATACATATTTCCATGTTGGTGAGCACTAAAAATGCATTTTTTATGAAAAGAGACCTTCTTTTTATAGCCGAGTCGGAACAGCGTTTCATATTGCAGTAAAACCACTTAGAGAAGCTTTGTGTCGCTCGGAAATGTCATCAGCATTGCAGAGAGAATATAACACACCGCTGGAAAACTTTTTGGTGTCCGGTCGAAACTAAGATTGAACCGATGACTCCTCTGTTGCTAGGCGTCTTAATTACGTTCGACTCAGTCGATTATTTCCTTTCGTTCATTTGTCGCTATCATCTAAACCGTTATCAAAAATTCTCCACATCATTAGCCGATCATCAATTCCTCCTTTGGAGATTTTTTTTTGAGAATAAAAATGATACTCATAAGTTTCCACATAACTTTCTTAATCTCTGATAAACGCATTCTCTTTCACCTGTGAGTACAACACACTCGAATGACTCAGTCACTCATTCATCCGCAAAAAGTTTTTCCTGAATTTGTAACATATACATGTGGCTTATTATGGTGGTTGTATTTGTGTGTGTGTGAAATGATTGTCTCGTATGCAATGATGCATAGAAATCCAGAGTGTATGGATGTGTGACGGATGAATGGAAGTGGATGACAGTAAATATGTTGCGCTGTTGCGTTTCAATATTTTCTCTATTTTTTCCCCATTTTTTTGGTTTTGAAACCAAATGTACCATGTAACCATTATTTATGAAACTATGCCACCATAGATTATGTTCGCATTTTGTTGTTGTTTGTATTTGCTCTAGGGAAGAGAAGTAGATATAGAGATGGCTTTTATTCCATTTATCCTACTTTTGAAATAGGGGATAAGCTGACTCTATTGTTAAAATATTTTAATATTTAGAACAATAAAAAAAATGGAGGAAAATATCACCGCCATTTAAGTCATGCAGTCAGTGGGAGAAAAACAAACAAAAAAAACGCAGACAGTAATGATAACTAAGTCACGTTTGTGTGCAAAACAAACAGGATTTAAAAGCAAAATGCAAAACTAGCATATCACAGTGAATGAGAATAAAAACTGGAAACAACGACGAAACGCAACAAGAGTTGGCGGAAATTGTGGCATTTCCGGTTTTGTAGAATTTTTAGCTGTTGTTGTTTCTTGTTTTTTTTTTTTAGATTTGAAAAAATTGTCAGGTAGGCTTCTATTGTTTTAGAGTTTAATTTGTTCTCTCTGTTTTTTTTTTGTTTTCTATTGGAGCTTATGCTTTACGGGAAATTTAAAAGGATATGCATTTTAATAATAAAATTTTAATGGGAAATTCAATTGGATTAATTTAAATTGAAAAATCATGCATGCGACTTGGCATAGCGGCAGAAAGGTAAATTAGAGACTCAAAAGGAAAATGTTTCCATTCGAGTAATGAAAGTGTAAATCTGCAGAATTTAGATTTCAAATCATATGAAAATGGTAATTCCATGAAATTTACACACACACACACGTTACAAGTTAAAATACTTGTTTGGTAGATTGGTGGTACATCGCCAACTTGGAGAAATAAAATTTTGAGAAAATTTCCTACAGAAATAAAAATTTGACAACGTTGTTTTCTAATGAAATAAAATGGTCAACTATTTCTCAAATTAATTTGTGACAAATATTTTGTTAAAGAAATTCAAAACTTTGACATTTTTTCTATATCAGACAATAATAATGGTGACCAAAATCTTTCCCTATTAGAAATAAAGATATTGAAGCCAAAATTTTTTAAATAGAAATAAAATATTTGTCCAAATTTTTCTATAGAAAATTAACATTTTAGATAATTTTCGCTATAGAAATAAAATGTTAGAGTAAAATTTTTTCTATTAGGAAATTAAAATTTTTAAAGAATTTGTTTTTAAACATTTTGAGAGAATACATTTCTAAAGAATATAGAAATTTTGAAAAAAAAATTGTATATTAAAATATAATATTTTGATGAAAGTATTGTTCTTATAAAATACATATTTGCCGCACAAAAAGGTTCTAAAAGAAAATAATATTGTTGTTAAAAATTTGTTTTCTATAGAAAATACAATTTTGCCCAAAATTTCTTAAAGAAAGATAAAATTTTGGGAATAATTTACTAATTAGGAATATATAAATATTTTTGACAAGATTTTTGCTTCACACCATTTTATTTGCCGAAAATTTTCTAGTATAAATAAAATTGTTTGGAAAAAAAAAAAAAAAAAATAAAAATGTATCTAGTAAAAATAAATTTTTGGACAAATTTTCTAATAAAATAAAAGTTTTAGTGCAATGTCTCTGTTGAAATTACTTCGAGAAAATATGTCTATAGGAAATAAATTTCTAGAAAATTTTCTATAGAAATATAATCTGAGAAAAATTTCCTAATAAAAACAAAAGATTAATGCCAATAATTTTCTAATTAAAATACAATTTTGACAAAACTGTTGTTTTAAGAAAATAAAATTGTTGAGAAAAATTTTCTTTAAAAAATAAAATTTAAAGGTAACTATTTTTATAAAAGAAATTTTGACGAATTTTTTATAGAAAATAAAATTTTTGACAAAAATTTTCTATTAGAACAAAAAATTTTTGAGCGAAGAAATGTTCTATACGATAAATTAAATTGTGACTAAAATTTTCTATAGAAATACAATTGTTGCAAAATTTTCTTATGAGAAAGCAAAAATTTTTGACAAAATTTCTATAGAAAATAAAATTATTGACAAAATTTTCATTATAGAACAAAAAATTTTGAACAACATTTTCTATAGAAATAAAATTTATGACAAAATTTTCATAATAGAATATAAATATTTTGGTAGATTATTTTTGGCTCGAGTGGCAACCAGATTGATGAAACGATATTGTACAATTTTTGTGGTGGATTGGGGATCGGCTATATATTAACTATAGATACAGCGAATAGGACCAGAATTTTGGCATGGTATTAGCGGTCATATACTAGCCATAACACCTGAACGGTTTCCAGACCTGAAATTCGGGATGAAATTTTCTTTCTCCAAGAGCCCGTGAGATCAAAAAATGTGGGGAACGTTATAGTGGGGTATATATAATTAAATGAAACGATATGACCAATTTTAGCATCGTTGTTAAAGAGACCAATATAATAAATCAGCACGGATCTGGTATGAATTTTCAACCCGGATCGGATGAATATTTGGCTCTCTCCAAAAGGCTCCGAGGACATAATCTGGGTATGCGGGTTATGATGGGGAACCTTTATATAATAGTCCCCAATTATAAACCGATGCCCCAGAATGACCAGATGTGGACTCAATTTTTGTCAGTACTTTGTTAAAGAAATCAATGTAACTTTACACGCAATGTACGAACTTTCAGAACGGATGCGGAATTGAAGATTTGCTTCTCTGTAGAGCCTCCGCAAGCTAATCTTTCGGATCGTTGTTTGTTATATGGGGCTAATATAAGGGATTATTGACCGATGTGGACCTATTTGCGTCGTAGGTTGTGAGAGACATCATACAAACACCGATGTATCCAAAAATTTTAACCTGAATCAAATGAAATTTTGGTCTCCAAGCTCTTAATGTCAATTCTTGTGATTCCGGCTTTATATGATGGGCTATAATATAATATGAACCGATTTGGGCCATTTTTTTTGCATTGTCATTACAGACCAGTATGACAGTAACACCATTGTACCTAATTTCAGTCGGATGCGGATGAAGATTTCTTCTCTTTAGAGGCTCCGCCAAGCCAAATCGTAGGATCGGTTTATATGGGGTCTATATATCAATTATTTAAGCTGCTGATGTGGACCAATTTTTGATATTGTTTAGAGACCATAGAAACTTACACCATGTACCGAAATTCAGGCCGGATCGGATGAAAATTGTTCTTCTTGAAGGCTCCGCAAACCAAATACGGGATCGGTTTATATGGGGCTATTATATTAATTATTTGACCGATTAAACCAATTTTTCATGGTTGTTAGAGACTCAATATAACGCAACATCAGATTACACAAATGTTCACAGATCGAGGAAATTGCTTTCTCTTAGAGGCTCTGCTAAGCTAAATTTGGGGGTCCGTTTATATGGGGGCTATACGTAAAAGTGGACCGATATGGCCCATTTGCAATACCATCCGACCTACATCAATAACAACTACTTGTGCCAAGTTTCAAGTCGATAGCTTGGTTTGTTCGGAAGTTAGCGTGATTTCAACAGACGGACGGACGGACATGCTCAAATCGACTCAGAATTTCACAACGGCCCAGAATATATATATACTTTACGGGGTCTTAGAGCAATATTTCGATGTGTTACAAACGGAATGACAAAGTTAATATACCCCCATCCTATGGTGGAGGGTATAAAAACGATGAAAACGAAAAAATGTGCTTCCTGCAATACGCCCCAAATAAAAATTGTTCTTAGATACTATATTCTCCGTTTCTTGGCTCGATCAATACCAAATTGTTAAAATAAGACAAAATCTGAACCGGGAATGCTTTTTTTAGTGCAAACCTAGATATGCAATAATTACTAAATACTGTCAAATTACAAATTTTCTATATCTTTTTATGCGAATATTTGTTGTTTTTTTTTATAATAATTCGACCATAATAAATTCATTGAAATGTTGAAAATATGTTAATTCATTTGGGAAATTTAAAAGAATACTTTTTGTTTTTATTTATTATTCTGATATTTGTATATTTAAATTATTCAATGCGTATGGATGAGAATAAATTCATATGCAACTCATTACGCACTCTACTATTGCCCATCACAACAATTTTTCATTTCTCTCTCTTTTCTCATTGTCATTCTTCTCCCACATCTACAATGAAAACAAATGATTTCAAGGTATTTTTTTAATGAGTATAGCTTTTTGTGGTCCTAGAGAGTGGTGAAAAATCATCAATATTTATGTAAATGTGTGTGGAGAGTTTCGATTCGATTATGAAGATGGTATGCGTGTATATGCATATTTACACTAAATAATATTTGAATATATATGTACACATGTATAAAATATTCATGACACAAGGTGTCAATTGAAAACATTAATGCATTAACGCCTTTTTGAATGTTTATGGACAACCTTGGGTTTGTATTTTTCCTCATAATTTATTTGTTTTTTGCATTCTCTTTGAAATGCTTGTGTTTAATTATTTTCGTTGAGCTAAATAAACGCATAAATATGTGTTCATATGTTCGCATTTTTCATTAAGAATGTGAAATTGAAATATGTGATATCAAAATACGAGTGACTAGACGGTGGATTAAACGGAAAGGAGTTATATGATAATATAACTCAGTGATAAGAGAGAAGTTCACCAATGTGGTATCACAATGGACTGAATAGTCTAATTGAGCCTGATACATGCGCTGCCACCTAAACCTATATGATAAAGAGATTTTATATGAATGTCTGAATGTAGGGTCTGAGAATCTTAAATGTTAGGTTAGGTTTGGAATAGCGGCAGCCCGTTGTTGCAGGCTCACTTGAACTAACACACCAAAGCTTCCAAAATTTTTGGATCTCAATCACGATTGCCACCAGTGGTAGAATCTACCAAAAATTATACATTTTTTACTGTTTGCGCAAGCGGTAGAATTCCACCGAACAAAAATAATTATAAAAATTGAAGCACTTAAAATATTAGTGTTCATACTATAGATATTACTATTCTGCGCAAAGTTGTAGGTGCAGAATGCAGCGCTATTTCTTTTAAAGGTGTAAGTAAGTTCTTCGTTTATAGCGAGTGACGCAAACTTTGTTAAAAAATTGTTCAAGTATTGAAGTGCTGCAATTAGCGCAATTCCATTGCACTAGAGTAAGCGGGCGCTTCCTTCTTCGCTTACCAAGTTGCACTTCTGTAAGCACGACTTCCTACGAACGAAACAAATTTTGTCGAAGAGATATTAGTAAAAATAAATCACTTGATTATTGGCATTTAAAAAATATTTGTAAAAAAATAAAATTTTGACAAAATTTTCTATAAGAAATAAAAATTTGAAAATTTTCTATTGAAGTAAAATCTATCGACAACTTTTTCTATTGAAAGTAAAAATTTTTAAAAAAAATTTTCTACAAGAAGTAACCATTTGAAAAATATTGTCTATGGAAAGTAACATTTGATAACATTTCTTAAAGATAAAAATTTGACAAAATTTTCTTTAAAAAACTAAAATTTTGATAAAAATTTTCTACGGAATTAAAAATTTTGACAAAATTTTTTAAGGAAATAAAATTTGACAAAATTTCTTCAGAAATAAATTTGTCAAAATTTCTAATAGAAATAACAATTTTAAGAAAATTTTCTATGGAAAATAAATTTTGGATATAATTTTCCATAGAAGTAAAAATTTGAAACATATTTTCTGATAGAAAAAAATTAAGACAAATTTTTAAGTGAATATAAAATTTTGACAAAATTTTTTTATAGAAATAACATTTAACAAAATTTTTCTATAGAAATAAATTTTTTGACAAAAATTAAATCTATAAAATAAAATGTTGGCAAAAAATTATATAAAAATAAAATTGTTTAAATTTAATATACAAGAAATAGAAATAATATTTGGACAAAATTTTTTAATTAGAAATTAAATATTGAACAAAAATTTTCTATAGAAAATAAAATTTTGACACAAAATTTTTATAGAAATAAAATTTGTTGGCAAAAAAAAGTTTATATAGAAATAAAAATTGTTAATAATATAATAGCAATATTAAATAAATATTTGGAGCAAAATTTTCTGTTAAAAATGAAATTTATTGGACAAAAAATTTTCTATAGAAATAAAATTTTGGCAAAAATTTGTTATAGAAATATAAATTGTTAAATAATATAATAAATGGAATAATAATTTTGACAAGAAATTTCTGTAGAAAATAAAATTTGACAAAAATTTTCTAATGAAAATAAAATTATTTAAAAAAAATGTTCTATATAAATCAATTTGACAAAAGTTTCTACAGAAATATAAAATTTTGACAAAATTTTCTATGAAATAATATTTTGAACAAAAATTTTCTGTTTGGTAAATGAATAAAATTTGACAAAATTTTCCAATAAAAATAAAAATATTGAAAAAATATTTCTTATATATAAATAAACTTTGACAACAATTTTCCGGATAGAAGTAAAATTTGACAAAATTTTCTATAGAAATAAAATTTTGTCAAGAATACTATAGAAATAAAATTTTGACCAAAATATCTATGAAAAAAATTTTTAACCAAAATTTTATAGAAAAAAAATTTTGATGAAATTTCTATAGAAATAAATTTGGACAAAATTTTCTATAGAAATAAAAATTTGAAAAAAAAGTTATAAAGAAATAAAATTGTTCAATAAATAAATAGAAATAGAAATAATATTTGGACAAAAACTCGAGAATTTCTATATGAATAAAATTTTTACAAAATTTTCTGTAGAAATAGAAATTTTGAGAATCAAAGATTTTCTATAGAAATAATATTTTGGAGCAAAATTTTCTGTAGAAATAATATTGGACAAAAATTTTCTGTTAGAAATATAAATTTTGAAAAAATTTTTAAATTAGAAAATAAATTTTGACAAAACGTTTCTATAGAAATAAAATTTGACAAAATTTTCTATAGAAAATAAAATTTGGCAAAGAAAGTTATATAGAAATTAAAAATTGGCAAAAGTTATATAGAGAAATAAAAATTGTTAAATAATATTACATAGGCAATATAAATAATATTTGGAGCAAAATTTTCTGTAGAAAAAATTAGACAATTTGCATAGAGATAATATTGGCAATTATAGAAATAAAATATTGGCAAAAGTGTATAGAAAATAAAATTGTTAAATTAATATATATAGAAATGGAATAATATTTTGACAAAAATTTTCTGTAGAAATAAAAATTTTGACAAATATTTTCCTATAAAAATAAATATTTAAAAAAATGTTCTAATACTAAATAAAAATTTTGACAAAATGTTTCGATAGAATAAAGATTTGAACATAGAAATGAAAAAAAATTTTAACAAAATTTCTGTAGAAAAAAATTTGTTGACAAGATTTTCTATAGAAATAATAATTTGATCAAAAATTATCTGTAGAAAATAATATCTTGGCAAAATTTTCATGAGAATATAAAAAGTTTTGACAAAATATTTTCTACAAGAAATAAAATTTCACAAAAATTTTCTATGGAAAAAATAGTTTGAAAAATCACTCCTGTAGAATATAAAATTTTGAACAAAATTTTCCATAAAAAATAAAATATTGAAAAATTTTTCTATAATAAATAAAAAACTTGACACATATTTTCGATAGAAGTTAAAAATTTTGACAAAAATTTTCTAAATATAAATAAAATTTGTGACAAGAATATGGCTATAAGAAATAAAATTTGACAAATATCTTATAGAAGATAAAATTTTTGACAAATTTTTAATAAAATAAAAATTTTGAATGAAATTTTCTATAGAAATAATGATTAACAAGAATTCTCTATAGAAATATAATTTGCAAAAGAAAGTTATAGAAATAAAAATTGCTAAAAATAAATGATAATAGAAAAATAGAAATAATAAATTGACAAAATTTCTATATGAAATAAAATTTTGACAAAATTTTCTATAGAAAAATATTTGGACAAAATTTACTTAGAAATAATATTCGGACAAAATTTTCTGTAGAAAATAAAATTTTGACAAATTTTTAATAGAAAAATAGAATTTGACAAAACTTTCTATAGAAATAAAATTTTTGACCAAAATTTTCTATAGAAATTGAAAATTTGGCAAAAAAGTTAATTAGAACTTAAATTTTTGTTAAAAAATTATATAGAAATAAAATTATTAAATAATATAATAGCAATATAAATAATTATTGGACAAAATTTTCTGTAGAAATTGAATTTTGACAAAGTATTTGTCTATAGAAATAAATTATTGCAAAATTTAATAGGAAATGATAATTGTTAAATATATAAATAAAATGGAAAATAATATTTGACAAAATTTCTGAGAAATAATTTTGACAAATTTTCTATATTAAAATTATTAAAAAAAATGTCCATATAAATTAAAATTTGACAAAATTTTCGATAGAAGTAAAGATTTGACATAGAAAAAAAATTTTGACAAATTTTCTATAGAAATAAAATTTTTGACAAAATTTCATATAAGAAATAAAATTTGATCAAAAATTTTCTATAGAAATACATAATTTTGTTACAAAATTTTCTGTAAGAAATAAAATTTTATACATAAATCAATGTAATAGAGAATATCAATTTTATAGTTGTTTTTGAATCTGCAGATCTTAAACGCCATGCAGTTGACCTAAACAGAGTGGAAGCTAACCACCAAGAGAAAAGTAACTTTGTCAAATTTATTTGGGCAAAGCCTATAGACTGCAAGAATGGTTGGATGTACATGTCTTTTCGCGGAATTTACAACATTCCTCAATCAGCATCTCTCTACTTGCAGCAAAACTATCAGACCAATTAATCAGAAATAAATTCGGGTAATATCACTCAAACACCAAAGGTGAACACACTTGAACCTCGCCGAAAAAGGTTTGATGAGTCAACGGCTACTGCCTAAAACAAATAGATTTCCCAGCAAATATCTCTTTCTCTATATAACATAAATTTTGAACTAAAATTTTCTTAATAGAAATAGAATTTGAATAAATATTTCTAATAGAAAATAAAAATTTTGACAAAATTTTCCTATAGCGATAAGTTAGAATTTTTGAATAAAATTTTCTAAAAATGAAATCTAAATTTTGACGAAAATTTTCTTATAGAAAATTAAAAATAAAAATTTGACAAATTTTTCCATAATAGAGAATTTGATAAAATTTTCTATAGAAATCAAATTTGAGGAAATCTCTTTCGAAAGAAAATAAAATGTTAAAAACCAATTGTAAAATGTATATAATAAAATTTTGAAAACATTTCCATAGAAATATAAATTTTGCAGCAAATACATTTTCTGTATGGTTAGTTTTTTTGTAAAAAGAATTTTCGTCCCAATTTTGGTAGAGGTATTTTTGCTTCGAGTGGCAAGCGTGATTTTCAATCCAGTTGGACTATTGCGGCCTGAGAGTAAAGTTGGCACTCAGATAAATCCCAAAGTGTGAGGTTATCTCAAGACCGACGCTGCAGGATTTGGTTAAGCCAATGCTGCAGAGCCAACTTTCGATTGCAGCGTGATGATTGGTTTTGTCGGCCGTTGAATCTATAATTCTGCCAATAGATAAATCAATTGGAAACAAATCTAAAACTGATTCTAAAATGTGATATTATTTCCGATATATTATGCTTTTGAAAAATAATAATACAAAAATTATATATTCCTTTATAGCTTGTTCAACTACATATAGCCACCCTGTGTATACTTGTTATCCTGTGCATATATTCCACATTCATTTTTCCACACGCCTACGTTTGTGTTTATTTGGATAAATTGTTCAAGAATGAACATTACCATCCCAACAAATTAAACCAATAATAGTGACTAATATGGACTCTCGGAGTGCCGCCGATGTAGTCATTGTCATTAAAATGAGTTTCAATTATTCAAAATTAAACATTTGCCACAATAAATGAATACAAGTGCTCAAGTTTGATAGCTTAATACATGGGAAAAAGTTGTCCTCTATATCCATTACATTTTACATCATCATCGACTGGCCATTAAAAGTAAAACAATGCTACATCAATGTATTTTATTTGTATGGTATGTTGTGTACAGTTGGCACGCATATACAATTATCAATTTGGCTACCAGAGACCAATATCAAATCATAGACATACTTAACCTCCACCACATAACAACTGCATGAAGAGCCATTTTCAAAATACTATTCAAGTGGGAATGCCCCCCCTTGATGGTAGGATGGTAGGATTATAGTTTAGGGAGTATATAATCAAACAGCAAGTAGGCTTTTAGATGTGTGGTGTTGAGAAGCTGTTAAGGAATAATGAAATTAACTTGCACAATGGGAGTGGGAGGCAGACAACAAAATGACACTATGAAAGCTCAGGGCCAGTTTTGTCACGCATTGTTGGCAGCATTATAGACACAAACAATAACAGTCAATAGGCCAAAGAACTCGTTATTGTTGGTGAAAGTGGGTGCGTCATATTCAGTGTAATTGTCATTAAAATTGCATTTTGCAATCTCCAATCACAAGAGATATCTGTTTTTGTGTTGTTGGCATTGTGGGTGTTATGGAAAGCATAGGAAGAAAGAGTGAGAAAGAGATGACATAATGAGAGGGTATGGGCAAGCAAAGAAATTTGTATGAATGATCTTTAAATTGTATTGTGTCTAAGAGAAGAGTTTGAGTGTAATTATCCAGCAAAAAAGCGACGCCAAAAAAAGTAGAAGGAAAAATGTTTCGTCTTGATCCGGAAATGGTGCCGAAAATTGAGCAGAAGCGATTAAATTTAACATGGGATTGTTCATAGGAGCGGATGTCCAACCAATTGTCACACCGCCTACTCTGAAATTTGCATTACTTCTTAAGATTTGAGGAGAATTCAGTGTTTTGGTTGTTGAATTAAAGAAAATTGTGTGATATTTAGACAAAATAAATAAATTTGTAAACTTTTTCTATATTTTTAATAACGCTTTTGTCTGGAAGATCTGTCATCATAAACAGTTTTCCAAAATTCGGAACTTTTTTAGAGAGGATTACCATTTTTTCCGGGCTAAATTTGAAATAATCTTTACCAAAGTTTATCATAAATTCTTAATCTGTTTTAACACTATTTGGATCAACAAAAAAAATAAAATTTCCATTATCAAATATGAAAAAAGCGAGTAAATAATAAAAAATTGACTCAAAATTAACTTCCTGCCAGTTAAAATAAAAAAATCTTTTGAGAGGCATTTTTGAAGTTCTTTTAAGTTGTGCTTTGAGAAAGGACTTCGAATTTTTTTGCTGGATGGGTATGTTGTGTATGATATGCTCTCTTTAATGTCACATTTTTAATACGTCAATCGTAATACAATTTAATGATATTATGAAATCAAATATTCTTCAAAAGCAAAATATCGTGGATTGTAAATGTCTAATTGGCATCTAAATTTAAGCACAATCTCTAACCTGTATAATTTCCATTTTAAAGTTTTTTAAAGGAATATATTTTTCGTAAAGTTTCGGGCTAAAAGGTTTGATACCATATTCAAAATAGTTTATTTAAATTTTTGCTATAGAAATAAAATTATTGCAGAAAAATTTTCTATAAGAAAATAAAATTGACAAAAATATTCTATAGAAATAAAAATTTTGCAAAAAATTGCGTTTAGACAAAAATTCCATATAAAATAAAATTTACAAAAATATTCCTCTATTAGAAATACAAATTTGCAAAAATTTTCAAAGAAATAAATTATTCAACAAAATATTTCTATAGAAATAAAATGTTCACAAATTTTCTAAAAAAAAAAAAATTGCAAACATCTTCTATAAGAATAAATTTTGATAAAATTTTCATAGGAAATAAAATTTTGTATGAATTTTCTTATAGAAATAAAATGTTTAACAAAAATTTGATATAGAAATAAAATTATTGCAAAAATTTGTCATAATAAGAAATACAAATTTTTTTACAAAATCTATTCTATAGGAAAAATAAAGATTGTTGAATAAAATTTTCTAATATCATATAAACGATTTTGATAAAATGTTCTATAGAAATGAAAAATTTTCCTTAAAAAATATTTCTATAAGATAAATAATATGTTTTGCCAAAAAAATCTGTCCTAAATAGAAAATAAAATTTTGTAATGGATTTAAGTATAGAAATAAATTTTGCAAATTGTTCTGGTAAAACAAAAATTTCCAAATATTTTCTAAGAGAAATAAATTTTTGACAAAATTGGTTGCTATAGAAATAAAAATTTTGCAAAAATATTTTCAGAGAAATAAAATTAACAAAAATTTTATAATAATAAAAAATTTTTCAAGAAAGTTTATATATAAAGAAAACTTTGCAAAAATTTCCTAAAAGAAAAAAAAATTTTTGGCAAAAATCTTCTATGAAGAATAAAATTTTGCAAAAATCTTTCTAGTATGAAAGTAAAAATTATCGCAATAATATTTATATAGAAATATAAATTTATAACAAAATTTTATAATAGAAATAAAGATTTGCAAAAATTGTCTAATAGAAATAAAATTTTACAAAATAATTCTACAGAAATAATAATTTTGAGCAAAATTTTCTATCGAAGTAAAATGTTTGACTAAAAATTTTCTATAGAAATAAAAATTTGACAAAGTTTATATAAGGCATAAAATGTTCGATACAATTTTTTATAGAAATAAAAATTTTCAAATTTTTTTCTATAGGAAATAAACTTTGAAACAAAATTTAAATAGAAATAAAATTGTCCAAAAAAGCATTGTTCTATAGAAATAAAATATTTTGCAAAAAAAATTTGGTCTATAGAAATATCAAATTTTAGGATTTATATAGAAATAAAATTTTGCAAAAATTTTTCTGTAGAAAATAAAAATTTCACCAAATATATTTTCTAAGAGAAAAAAATTTTGACAAAAAATATTTCTATAGAAATAAAATTTTAAACAAATATTTTTATATTATATAAATAAAATGTTTGACAAAAAATTTTTCTATAAGAAATAGAAATTTTTGCAAATATGTTGTCTAGAGAAAATAAAAATTTAAGCAAAAATTTTTTATTATTTAAATAAAAATTGTTCCAAAATATTTTTGAAAAAAATTTAAATAAAGAAATAAAATTTTCCAAAACAATTTTCTATAAGCGAAAAGTAATTTTTTGCAAAAAATTGATATAAAAATAAAATTTTGCGCAAAAAGGAATTGTCTAATGGAAAAAATTATTTCTATAAGTAAATAAAATTGCAAAAAATTTTCTATAGAAAAATTTGAAAAAAAAAACTTTTAATAGAAAATAAAATTTTCAACAAAATTTCTATATCTGAAATAATAAAATTTGCAAAAAATCTTCTAATGGAAATAAAATTTTAAAAAAATATTCTATAGAAATACAAATTTAGCGAACAATTGTATAAGTAGAATAAAAAGTTTTGACATATTCTCTACGAAAATAAATTTTGAACAAATTTTTCTAAGAAAATAATAAATTGCTCCCGGACAATTTGTAAATTTTATTTGGTAAAAGGTAGGCTTTAAAAGTTACGTCAATACTTTTTGGATATTTGAGTTAATGTTTTTTATTTCCAAAAAATATTTCGTTGATGTCCATTCGTTTCCAAAAAGAATTGAAGTGAAACAAAAAAATCAATGGAATCTTTAAATATTTAATTAGCAACAAGTGTTGGGGAGTCTAAAAAACAGGACGGGAACGATTAATAATTTGCCTTGCACCTTTTGTAATCTACTTTTTATACTCCTAAAATCCACATAGTGGTCAGGGTATAATAAGTTTATGCGCCAAAAAATTGTCCTACACAGAAATATTGATTTTAGAGCCCTAAAAATATATTCCGATCGACTCAGAAATCACCTCCTGGAGTCGATCTAACGCAATGTGTCCGTCCATTCTTCCATAGTATTTGATATTCGGCAGGATTGCCGGTTCGCATTTATTAAGACCGATTTCGATGAATTAAGTACAGGTTGTTTTTGGGCACAGAGGTACAGAAAGCTATTGAATTTGAAGAAATTCCGATCAAAATTTAGAATATACTCCCGATATTATATTAATCGCCCGATTTTCCTGCCAAATTTGCCATCTATTTATTAAGCGAATCTGTAAACACAAAACTGGCATTTACTCTAATATTTTAGTAAACTGACAATATGTCCAAAATAAATCGAAATCGTTCTGATTATAGAATATACGCTCCCATAATATATGTATCGCCCGAAATTTTGCAAATTGCCGTAAAGCACCCATTCATTTATGCAACCTATAATGGCTAAAAAGTTGGCTAAATATAATCTTCCTATATCCTCTAGAACTGTAATTGTGCGCAAATTTCAATCGAATCGTATCCAGATTATATAATAGCTGCCAATATATAGTGTATCTGGCCAGATTTTGGCCAAATTGATGGCCGTAAAACCCTTTATTTAATCACCTATAGTGATCAGTTGGATAAATATAAATCTGTCTATACCTCTAACTGATGTGCGCAATCTTTCATCGAAATCTGGTTCAGATATGAAGAAATAGCTGCCAATATATGTTCGCCCGATTATGAAAAATTTGCGCCCTAATAACGCTTATTTTTTATCCATAGGGGCCTCATTTATTAACTGATCGTAACTCACATCAAATTTTTAGCACAAGTGACCTTCAAATATTAATAGAACAAATGGTTTCAGACGATTTAAATATGAGGTCCCAAATATATGCATCGCTTCGATTTTGCGTCAATTTGGCCAAAATACTTCTTATTTATTATACAGCTATGTTATTCAAATTTACAAATATTTGATGTCCGCAGCTGATCGTATTTAGACATTACATTAGCTCTCTACATAAAATCTTATTGCCCTAATTTGCAGAAAAATTTGCAATTTATTACCCACAACGTGAAATTGACCGAAATTTCCTCATTTTTTATAAACCCTCCCATCATAGGTGGGGGTTTCTGGTTGGTCATGGTTGCCTTGAGGAGAATGTAAGAGATAGCCCTATTGTGTGGCGGTGTGTAGACCGCTCCATAGCAATATATATATTTGCTGGGTCGTGGGTTGAAATTGCTGATCGATCCAGCAGCATGGTCCTCCAGCGGTCGTTGCCACTCCTGGCGTCTGTTGAAATCAACGGCTTAAAACGTACGCCGAACGAACCAAGCACTACGACTTGAAACTCCGATGCAGGCAAATTAGTTTGCTTTATCAGACTAGGGCGAGTCGGATGAGTAGTGGAGACAATTGGCCGATGATCTGTCCTTTTTACGTAGCCCATGTAAAGGGAGCCCGGCGTTAGATTTGGTCGTTGGTACGCGTTCTAAAATGAGAGCTATGATTTTCATCCGGTCCGCGGACTGAAATTTGGTAAATAGCTGGTGTGGTAATAAAGTCTCCTAAACAACACAAATTGCGAGAAAATTTGAAAATCCATATCGTCCTTCTAAATTATATATACGTCCCCTTGATAAACCGATCCTCAATTGAGGGCTGTGAGGCCTCTAAAGAATAATGCATATTCAGTGCGAATCCGCCGCTGAAATTGGTAACAGGTGATAATTGAGTTATAGTGGTCCCTCTAAAACCATGCGCAAAAAGGATTTGGGTCCACATCGATCATAATATCTATACGCCACCATATAGAAATCGATCCGCAGGCAGATTTGGCTTGCGTAAGTCTCCAAAAGAGCAAGCAAAATTCATCACAATCAGGTTGTAATTTGAACATGGGTTAGGTATAGTGGATCTTTAACAACCGTGACCAGAAATTGGTGCCATAAATCGCCGCATACATTATACGTATTAGCCCCATATAGAAAGCATTCTACAGATTTGACCGCCGAAGCCCTCCTTGAGGAGCAAAATTCATCCGATCCCGTGTTCAAAATTATGGCACGTGTGTTAGTAAATATTGTCCTAACTTAACCATACCAAATATTGTCCAATCACACAAAAATTGTCATACGTTCATTAAATCTGGTTGCCATCTAAAACGCAAATAAATATATTTACCAAATTTTATTTTGATTTCGTAGAAAAAATTTTGTTAAAATTTTTATCGTTAATAAATAAAGATTTTGCATCATTGTCCAAAAATTTATTTTCTATATGAAAATTTGTTCAAAATTTATTCGGTTCATAGCACCAGGTAGGGATAAAGGTTTTAGCAAAAAATTTATTTCTCCTGGATTTCAATGGTCACTGCAAAAATTGAAATGTGATCCAATTAATTTTTTTAATTGAATGTCTCAAATTCGACGGAAAGATGATAGTCATCAATGAACACAGTTTGTAATTGCAATGGGAGATAAAGATATATCTTGTTAAAATAAAATAAAGTGTGAATCAGATTTTTTCGGGCAAAATTCAACTAATTTGTATTTAAGCTGTGAAATGTTCAAAATTAAAATTAGATTTAATTGATCTTGATGCAAATACGGCAAAATAAATTTTATCTAATGTAATAAGAAGGGTTAACTGTATGGTTTTTAATATTATTAGATTGGGCTCTTAGGGATTTTAGTATTTGGATTAACAACATGATGTTTGAAGGTTATACAGATTTTAATATAGTAAAATGTAGAAAAAAATCAAAGTCTACTTTTCTTGAACCATGATAGTCTTAATCCGATATTTAGATTAAATAAGTTAATTGTATCAAATTAAGTTTTTTTATTAAGGAACAGTTTTATTAGAATTTCCAATCATTGACTTTGAAATATCGATTAAATGTTTTCTCTATCCGATGATTAAAAAGGGTTAAATATGGATATTTCGAAATTAAATTGATATCGTGAAAAACAACTTTTCAACTTCAAATTAAACTTTATTAAAAATTGGCAAATAATTTTGTGAGATGGACTTTTTTTCTGTGTGTTGCCACTCGAGACAAAATATAATGCTTAGCCAAGGATTCTTAATTTCTAATTATGATAAAATTTGTCAAAAAGGATTTAAGTCTAGTAGGATCAAATTTTGTTAAATCGATTATGTTATTACTGTAGAAAATTTTTATTGGTCAAGAATATTTTCTTTTTCATAATAGAAAGAGCTTTGTCAAAATGTGTTTATTTCTATAGATAAATTTTGCTGGAAAATTTTAAATCTTCTATGTAGAAAATTTGCGTTAAAAATTATTTATTTCTGTAGAAAATTTCGTCAAGAGAATTGATATGTTGCCTAAGTCTGTTTGTCAAGCTGAATTATATCGTAAATTGAGATCGATCTTTATGGTTTGATTTAATATAAGATAACCGCAAACGTATCAGGACCTTTACATAACAATTAAGAAGATGGTTGTAGGAAGGTTTTAAGATACCTTGCCATCTGGCGAAAGCGTAACGCAATCTTAAGTAATTCGATGTGTGGATGGGCAGTGTTTAGATACAGTTTTCTACGCAACCCATAGATGGAGGTACATAACTTCGGCTGGCCGATACTTACGTTTCCGTATAACTTGTCTTAAACTGGACTCCACTAATTAGTGCATACTAATTCTTTTTGGTGCAAAAATAACTATAGGCTCCTAATATTAGACATATTCTGCCTCAGAATTGCGACAAGACATGTCCCATAACATGTACTCCCTTGTATGTTCTCTGCTCATTAAACTTATAACCAAATTGAAGGTAAGGTTAAGTTAGGTTATGTGGCAGCCCGTATGTATCGGCTCCTGTAGATCTCCCATTTGTATACCGACAGGTGAACCAAATGATCCTCATCAAGATTGCTTATGTTTATCTAATTTCAATTAGGGGGGTTTAGGGTAATGAAAGGTAGTCGACCCAAACCCGACTTTCTATTAACTCGACTGTGTTTTTACTACACATTGTTGTTCCAGTGCCCTATATACATGTAAAGGCCCGAACTTAAAATTGAGTCTATAGATTTTTGTATAGAAGTCTAATATATTCTGTCCATATTTTGGGACAGACTACTTTATATATACATGCCAACACATTTACGAATTGTTATGGTATCGTAAAAATGTAATCTACACAAAGTGGTGCAGGTAATAATCAGTTAATCGCCCCGCCGACTGTAGACTTTCTTACTGTGTTTAGTAAGTATAGAAGAAATCTTTTATAAAGAAAAAATATTTTTTTTTTGGTCATTTCCCACTACCTGTAATCCATCCATTCATTGAAAATGGCTGGTTGTAAAAAATACTTTTCCCTTCTGTTTATTGATAATTGAAATATTTAGATTTTTCATTTTCATAAGAAATTGTTTTTATTTTCCTATTTCTACATAATGTTTTTTCCATATTCGTAAATTAAATCTATGGATAATGGGACTTTTCGCATTCCGTTTATATAATCGGAATAAACAAACCGCCATTTGTTATGCTACTAACTGATTTTATGATGCCCTCCTATTTAGCAACGTTCTATCATCCAATTATTCAATTGAAAAATTTGAAAAAAAAAAAATTATGAAATAGAAAACAATTAAAAAAAAATAAATCTATTAAAAACTCACACTGTTGACTAACGTATAGCAATGAAATAGAAACACAAATAAAAAAACTAATTGCGATTTTAATTTATCGATAGTATATGCTAATGGTGGCAATAGTGTGCCTTTCAAATAATTTTGGCTGCTAAGCCGCGAACGCGTTTGTTGTAAATAAATATACTTCCAATAAATCTCTAACCAAGATTATTGTGTACTAATAAACAACAACAACCGATAACACAAATGCTGGTGTTTTGATTCACTTAATTTGAAAAGTGGTACGAGTTCGATATACAAATGTAAATAACGAAATTATAGCTTCTGGGCTCATTCACATCACCTATCTGTTGGAATTGGTATCGAGGCAGACAGTGCAATTCGCGCTATAATACAGTCCTGTATGGAAATACTATAATAGTTAAAATTTTCTCGCGTCCCTCTCTCTCTCACCTATCATGCACTAACAGGGATGATAAAGTGGTGTTGAATCGAATATAAAAGTACAAATATGTGCTTTCCGGACCAAAAGGTGCTAACAACTTATATAATATCAACATGAAAAACTATTGTAAAAGTAATGTTCGTAAATATGGTGTCTAAATTGGTAAAAGGCCCGATGTTGAATGTGAAACGCCGAAGTTTTTTTTCCCGGAAATTTATTTGAAACATTCTCTATTTCCAGAACTCCCTTACAATTTGAACATTGAACGTCGTGAATGAGCAGAAATGGTTTCCAAGAAATTGCAGACAGTAGATGATACAAATTTTCGAAGAAAAATCATCTTCAA
>PGFW01015213.1:0-16082 GCA_003123925.1 Haematobia irritans | reverse complement strand
TCTGATATTTGTATATTTAAATTATTCAATGCGTATGGATGAGAATAAATTCATATGCAACTCATTACGCACTCTACTATTGCCCATCACAACAATTTTTCATTTTCTCTCTCTCTCTCTCCCTCTCTTGATTTCACGTGTCATTCTCCCCACATCTACAATGAAAACAAATGATTTCAAGGTATTTTTAATGAGCATAGCTTTTGTGGTCCATAGAGAGTGGTGAAAATCATTCAATATTTATGTAAATGTGTGTGTTGCATTTCTACACTAAATAATTTTTGATATATATGTTACACATGTATAAAATATTCATGACACAAGGTGTCAATTGAAAACATTAATGCATTAACGCCTTTTTGAATGTTTATGGACAACCTTGGGTTTGTTATTTTTTCCCATATATTTTATTTGTTTTTGCATTTCTCATTGAAATGCTTGTGTTTAATTATTTTCGTTGAGCTAAATAAACGCATAAATATGTGTTCATATGTTCGCATTTTTCATTAAGAATGTGAAATTGAAATATGTGATATCAAAATACGAGTGACTAGACGGTGGATTAAACGGAAAGGAGTTATATGATATATAACTCAGTGATAAGAGAGAAGTTCACCAATGTGGTATCACAATGGACTGGAATACGTCTAAGTGAGCCTGATAATGGGGCTGCCACCTAACCTATATGATAACAAGATTTTTATGAATGTCTGAATTAAGGGTCTGATTTAATGCTTAAATGTTAGGTCTAGTTTGGAATAGCGGCAGCCCGTTGTTGCAGAGCTCAACTTGAAGCTAACACACAAGGCTTCCAAAATTTTTGGATCCTAATCACGATTTGGCCACAGTATGGTTGAATTCTACCGAAAAATTATTATTTTTTTTTGCAAACACTTAAAAAATTGTGTTATACATCTTTTTTATTTTTTTATTTTCCTTTTTCATATATTTTTGTATACCCAGCCAAAAATAATTGTAAAATTGGAAACACTTAAATAATAGTGTCCATACTGTAGGCACTACTATACTGTGCAAAGTTGTAAGTGCATAATTCAGCACTATTTCTTCTAAAGGTGTAAGTAAGTTCCTCGTTTATAGCGGAAGACGCAAAATTTGTTAAACATTTGTTGAAGTGCTGAAATTAGCGCAATTCCGTTGCAGTAGAGTAAGCGGATGCTTCCTCCTTCGCTTAACAAGTTGCACTTCTGTAAGCAAGAGCTTTTTGTGTGTGTGTGTTTTTTATTACGACTTTTATCACGACGAACAATGTTGCCGAAGAGATATTAATAAAAATAAATCAGTTGATTTATTTTTATTGTGTTTGAAGGATAAAGACGTGTTTTGTGGACGATTTAATTAATTTTGTGTTCTCTTATGTTGTGTATTGTTGAATTTAATTCAACTTAAGAATATCTCTTGCGGCCAGCAACGTGGACCGATTCCAGCTAGTATAATTATAAAAAAAGAAGACTGTTACTAATGTGTGTTCATTTTATAATTTTTTAAAGGCAGTATATTACCGCTATCTGGTAGTATTTTAGCGCTATAATAGTTCCAATATTCGAAAGTATTATCTGCATTCTTCATCTCACTAAAGTTGCAATTTCCTCATGTAAATGTACTGCCTTCTGAAAGCGCAGTATTTTATAACAAATAGAAGAAGCGCATTATTGGACAATTTCCTTATAAATTCATCAGTGAATAATCCTCAGCGAGAGGTAAGGACTGATTAGACTTTTACTTCCTTACAAAAGCTGCTTGAAACTTCACAGGTTTTTTGCGGGATGTAGATATCCTAAATAGAAAGCTGTATATTTTTACTATATATCTGGCAGCGCATGTATGATAAAGCTTTTATAAAATGGTGATATCACTTTTAGAGGTTAGGATTTTCATGCATTAAGTAATTTGACAGATCAGCGTGGGATTTCAGACATGGTGTCAAAGAGAAAAGATGCTCAGTATGCTTTGACAGATTTCACATCGAATGAATAGACTTAACGATCTGCCACAACGTGAATTTTTCAGTGAAAGGGCCCTAAGAAAAAGTTGGCAGAAAATCCGCCCCCTTTTATTTTCGAGCAAGATATTTGTTCAGGCGATGTCGGCTCATTTCTGGTATGAAATGCTAACGTAAATAAGCAAAGATGCCGCATTTGGAGTGAAGAGCAACCGAGAACCGTTCAAGAACATGCCCATAAGCATCCCGAAAAATGCCTGTTTGGTTGTGGGTTGTTGTAAGGCGCTGGTGGAATCATTGGACCGTATTTTTTCAAAGATGCTGTTGGACGCAACGTTACTGTGAATGGCGATCGCTATCGTTCGATGCTAACAAAACTTTTGTGTTTGCCAAAAATGGAAGAACTGGAACTCTGGTTGACCATGTGGTTTCAACAAAGATGGCGCTGTACATGCCATACAGCTGCGATTCTATGGCCATTTTGAGGAAAACTTCGGAGAACAATTCATCTCAAGAAATGGACCGGTAAGTTGGCGCCACCAAGATCGATGCGATTTGAACGGCCTTTAAGACTATTTTTTGTGGGGCTACGTCAGTCTGAAAGTCTACATTGAAATTAAGGCCAGCAACTATTTCCAGCTTTGGAGACAAACATTTCCGGAAGAAATATCGGGCTAATTCCGGCGAGAAATGCTCGAAAAAAGTTGCCCAAAATTGGAACTTTCGAATGGAACACCTACAAGACCAGCCGCGGTCAACCATTTAAATGAAATTATCTCAAAAAAGTAAATGCGATGGACAATCTAACGTTTCAAAATAAAGAACCGATGAGATTTTTTGCAAATTTTATGCGTTTTTTAAAAAAAAAAAAAAGTTATCAAGCTCTTAACAAATCACCCTTTAGCAATGGAATGCATAATTGGAAAATATGATTGCTTTGGAAATTACAAATAAAGGAACGTAATACTAGCCCAAGCGGCGGCTTACACTGAAAAAATATTGTCGGTGAGCAGAAGACTTCTAATATTCCATTGACAACTCACGACTGCGTATTAATCACAATGACACAGAGCCTTCATATTAACTATTACATCAGAATTGACAAACTTCAACACTATAAAGATATTAATAAGGAAATTATACAGTACTAAGAGTATGGCTCAACATCTCTTATACACCTCAAAAAAATCGCTTCTTAAACATATCCCAAACAATTCAACATATATATTTTCATAGGATGGGTCAACAAGAATATTTGTTATGTATTGTTCAAACATAATTATGCTTCACCTTCCATGGAAAAAAAAACACGTGAAACGCCAACAGAAATAAAACTTTTGGTTAATTTTAGAAAATTTTGAATATTTTTAGAAATTTTAACTAACATATGATTACAAATGCTAAGCATCACGCCGATATCATAAAATAAGAAATATTTCAAAATTCAAAGTTTTAACAATATATAGAAATTTAATTGATTTGTTGTTTTCCCTTGTTAAAGCAAATTTTGTAGTATTGAAAGATAAATACAATGGAGCGTATCAATTTCAAGATGTCTTTAGGTGAACAGTACGAAGTTCATGATGGACGCATTTGTAGTAAAATTACAAAATTAAAGAAAATAATGAAATCTATTTTGTGAGAATCGAATTTAGTAAGATTAGTATTTTAATTTTGTGTATAATTTTTTGCCGACTTTTTAAGTTTCATCTTAACTAACGTACGCACAAAATTATTAGAGAAAGGGAAACTTCTGCAATAACATTAAATCCATGAACTAAAATAAAGATAAATTGGCTTTAGTGAAAGGAGAGTTCACTTGTTTTATTTTTGTTGAGTGTGCACTGAAAAAAAGTATTTAACGTGATATTAAAGATTATACAACTAAATTTTAGATGCGAAATTTTACAAAATTTAAGGACAGAATTTCCTTAAAATAATGAAATTTTCTAGATTAACAATAAACGTTTATAATCTTTGCTACAAAACTCTTTTTTCATTAATGATAGGAAAAATTTTGTAACATTTGTGTCCTTCCGTTAGAGTACGCATGTCTTTGAAACGTAAAGTATAATTTTCCTTAAAGTAAAGAAACAAGTTTTTGATTTAAAGAAATTGATTCTTAAATTAACTGAAAATATATTGAAACATTTAGAGTTTAAGATAAAAACGCTTCAAATATAGGCTAAGACTTATTTGGGATTTAGCGTCTTTGTGGTTAAAGTTTTTTTTTTAAATTAAAGAAATACTTTTTTTAGCTTTGATTTATTTACGCGTTAGGTTAGGTAGGTGGCAGCCCGATGTATCAGGCTCACTTATGTTAGACTATTCAGGTTCATTGTGATACACAAATGATGAAGCTTTCTCTCATTATCACGAGTGCTGCCCGATTCAATGTTAAGCCCAAAGAACAAGGACATTCCTTTTATAGCAAGTCGAAGGGGTTCCACATTGCAGTGGATAAACCACTTAAGAGAAGCACGTCAGAAATGTCACAGCATATGAGGTGGGATAATACCACGGCTGAAAAATCTTTTGGTGTTCGGTCGAAGCGGAATCGAACCACGACCTTTGTGTATGCAAGGCGGGCATGCTAACCATTGCACCACGGTGGCACCAAAATGTCAACGATTAAAGATCGGCTTAACGCTAACATTGGTGGAGCGGAAAAAAATCACAATTCTGATTAAATGGGTTTAATTATGGGATATAGAGACATTTTCCCCACTTGTTTTTAAGAGTGACACTTTTTACAGACAAAGCCACTTTCTGTGTATTTTTTAAAAATTCTCAACGTTAACACCCTTGCGAATGACAGATGTAAAGCTAATAGAGTTTTGATGAAATATAATATAAAGCATTTTTACACCCCTTTTATCGGGGAGGCCTAACTGAATTAAATTAAAAAATACTCTCATATTTCTTCATTCAATTAGGGGTTTAGGACTTTTGCGACATACTTTTATGCCGTCATAAACGTATGTCGCAAAAATCACAGTTTGCGACAGGCCACCCCTAATGGTAAAGCTCCTCCCTGAGGTTTGACCCCGTTTTACATATCTGTAAATCCTTATACTAAGATCTAATATACGTCTTCAATTCGATAGTTGTGCTATATATTTCTCCACTAAGGCATCTACATAATTATAGCAACGAGGCTTAAGTAAATAATGACCGTACATAAATACATCCAGCTGCTGCATCATAGCCAACTCCACGAGCCAGCCACGTCTTTTATATGTGTCGTATTATTATCTTTCGATATAAAATAGAAACTCAATACCAAAGATTATTTGCACAGTAAAAGTCGAATAATGAAGCATTAAGTAATGCCATATAGCATTAACTTCATCCCTACAAAATCTATAGAGACAGAGGGGGAGATACAGGAAGAAGAAGATAAAGGCAATAATAAAGTCAAGTCAAATTGTGACGACTAAAATCAAGCCAATGGAATCTTAAGTCTAAATCAATTGCTTCACCAAGCACAAAAGACTTCCCAAAAAACGAGGGAAAAAGAACCGGAATAACATTTCTGCAAACATGTCGGAGGGACAATAGAAGAAAATCTGCCTAACCAGGAAAATTATTTTGCAATTTGTTTTAGTTTCCCATTTTCATGCATTTGCCGTTTTCACAAGGCCACCCAATTTGTCCTAGTGGGTGTTCCTAGCAGGGTGGCAGGGATTTTTATTACACATGTTGTTGGATTCTATGGGAGGATGAAGTAAGCAGCAAGCCAAGCACCAAAAAATTCTTAAATCTGTAACGAATTTAAGGCTTTTTTGGGGTATTGTAGGAATATCAACCTCCTCCCTGTAGCATTGGTGTACTTAAGCAAGGTAGATTGTGAGGTGGCAATTGGAACCTCCCCATAAGTGGATAAATGGCAACTGATGGTTGTGAATGTTTCGGTGAACATTTGATGCATTTGCTTTAGTACTATATCAATTTTAGTGCGTCATAATACACCGAAAAAAATTTGTATTTAATTCTTTGGCACATAGACAAACTGTTATGATAATTACAAGGACTGAGTGTTATCTCAGTTAATTTAAAGATTGTTTCTTTAAATCAAAAATGTTTTTCTTCACTTTAGAGAAAATTCTCGTTACTTCAATGATGACATACGATTTTAACGATGAGACGTATATTTCAAAGATTCGTGTCCTAAATATAAAGAAGAGAATTGTTAAAGCAAAGTTTATAAAATTTCTCTATTTTAAAGTTATATTGATCCTTAATATTGCTTAAATTGCGTGTCCTAAAATTAGATTGCATCATCTTACATATTAGGTCAATATTTTTTTTCGACTGAAAGCAAAGATTTAAAACTTTATTTTAAATAATTTTTTTGGTAATAAAGCAAAGATTTTAAAGAAACTTGTCCTTAATATTTTATAAATTGTGCATTCTAAAATTTAGGAAGGTCAAAGGGTGATTTATTGATTATTATAATTTATCGTTTGAACACTATTTCATCCAAATATTTGCAAAAAAGTGTCCATCCGCTTCCAGTGCACTTTTGCATTATTCTTTGTAACATTTCGACCGGCATTCGTTAAGTGGTCTGGTCTGCATTGTTACCGTTGGAAATTTAGAAAAAGTAGCAAAAAAAGTCGCATATTCAAAAACAGGTAGCATAAAAATGTCGCATAATGATAAAAAAAAGTCGCTTCCATTTTATTACAAAAAAGTTCTATAAAACAACTCAAAAACAATAAAGGAACAGTCCCTTTAACATAAATAGAGATATTTACCAAACTTGTGTAACATAAAATCCAAGTAAAACAGTAAACTTGCAAAGAGAGTAAAAATGATATTCTGAAATTTTCTTATGCTAAAATTAAGCAGAAAGGTAGCGAAACGCCTTCCAGTACGAATTTACAACAGCATTTAACGTTTTAAACAATTAAAATTAAACAATATCGTGCAAGATTTTACTGCAAAAAAATCCCTATGCATTAAAACTTGCAACTTCTCTGTTTCGTCAAATGTCACATTTGTCTCTCTCTATCTCTCACTCTACTATGCTCTCATTATTGCTGGCTTTTTGGAGTAAACGATTCCTGCTTCGACCGAACACCAAAAATGTTTTTCAGCGTGGATTATCCCACCTCATGTAATTGTGGTGGACATTCCTGACGGGGGGTTTCAAAGCTTCTCTAAATAGTGGTGTTCACTGCAAATGGGACGCCGCTTCCGGAACTCGCACAAAAAGGAGGTCCCTTGTCCATTGTAGGCTTAACATCGGAGATCGGGCCGCACACTCAGTGATATATGAGAATTCCACCAGTGTGGTATCACAATGGACTTCGTGAATAGTCTAAGTGAGCGTGATACCACCGCGCCTGCCACCTAACCTAACCTATACCTAAACCTAACCAGAACACCGTGGTAGGTTCAGGTTCCATTGTGAACTATAGGCTATTTTATTATCTCTCCTTAATTAATGAATGCGTCTATAGGATACGCTCAATGACACAGGTGCAATACGTCCTTCCAGGCAAAAAAATTTGCAAGTTCTTCTAAAGGCACCACTTAAAGTATTCCTCAAAAAGCCTCACCAAATCATGTTCTTATTTTCAACTACACAGGAAGTTTCGTTTTAATTCATTTCTCAGCGACGCCTGTCATATTTATAACTGGTAATTTAACTTTTTTTGTTTCCAATAAGTTAAAAACGAATAAAAATTTAATATAAATCGAAAAGATTGATTTCAAATTTGTTCGATAGAAAAGTAAAACATTCTAGAAAAATTGTGAATTTTTGAAAATATTTGAGGTCAAAAAAAGTTTCAGACAAGTGGTAAAAGCATTGAAAAATACATAAAAAAAATATAAAATATTTATTTACGCAAATTAACCAAATTTTTTAATTCACATCTAAAACACCGGCAGTTTAGGATCACAACTTCAAGAATGAGGCTGATATTCAGTGCAACGGCTCGTTGACAGGTGGATAACCGTCATATGACAAGCATTTGAAAGTCTCCATCGTTCTGCGTCAATTTTGCACCACTCTATCCCGGATCCACAAAGAACATTTTCATACCTTTTTTGGCCGACGCTTTTTTTGCTGATCAAAAGCATTTCACATTGCAGGTAAGTCGTATCAAAGAAGCTATTAAAACACTCAGCCATCCACCGACTGAAAACACATTGTGCTGTTTGGTCGAACTGAATTGAACATGACAAGGAGAACAACACAACGGTGGCTCCCCATGTAAAGGGCCAGGCGATGAAGTTCCATTTAAAAATTGAACCACAGCAAAAAAAGAGCTTCCAAAAAAGTAGTTTGGATCTCCAAGTCTGTGATCCGGAAGTAGTGCAAACTTGGGATCTATCTCCAATGAATTATACAGGGCTGTCATAGGACCGGAGATACTCCCCTTGGTTTGGATCCTTTGCATTGCCCTGGAAGTTAATTTGAAGAAGAAATTTAAAAAGAATTTTTTCAACCAATTTCATTTTTCATCCATATGTTTATTACACAATTACTTTCCTATTTATCTAATTTTTACAGTTAAAATTTGTTCGCTCCGACCAGTGGGAACCTGGGTTTGCTGGCACCCGAAAACAGAACGCTTAGCAACACCAGCCACCAAAGGCGCCATTGAACATAAAGCGTAAGAAAGGAGTCCAATTCAAATTTTTGTGATAATGACGCAATACGACCACCAAGGAATAACAATTAGAATTCTTCTAGAGATGTCTTTATTAGAGAACGAAAAAATAAGAAACGCAGGTTCAAATACATCCAGCGGCCAATTTTTTAATAAATATTTTTTAAAAATATTTTTATGTCTTGCATCGTTTTTATTTTTATTTTCAGCATATATTTCGTATAAATATTTTTCATTAAAAATCAACAAAAAAATTAAAATTCTCGTAATCTGCAAAACCGTCTCAAAAGAACTTCCATGGAATGCGAAAAAGTCAAACGGCACAGGTGTCAAATCCCAGCGGATGAAATGGTATTTGTTTTATATTATTTTTTACTTTTTTATTAATTTCTATTTTTTAATTAAGTTTCTCTATTTTTTTGTAAAATTTATTGTACAAAAATTTGCACCTTAAAAAAACCTGATGTGCTTTCTTCAATACTTGTCCACAAGGACTGCATCGGAATAGGAAAAAATAACATTGGGGGGAGCCAAGATGTGCCTTTAGAAGAAGTGTTTGTGCAACTGTCCAAAGGACTGCATCGGAAGAGTGGAAAAAAATTATTGGGGGATCCCACGATGCGCTTTAGAAGAAATGTTTGTGAAGTTGTCCAAAAGGACTGCATCGGAAGTTGAAAAAACTCGATGGGTCCTTTAAAAGAAAGAAACGGGGATGGCTTAAAAGAAATGTTTGTGGAACAACTTCCATTTTTTTGCTGGGCACTTCCTCACGCACGCATTCGACTAAAGTCGCACACTTTTCATATTTTAAAAAAGTAGCACAAAAAGTCGCATGACGTCAGAAGGTTCCAAAATGCGACAAAGTCGCACAACCGGTAACGCATTCGACTAAAGTCACATTTTCAATGTTTAAAAAAGTAGCAACAAAAAGTCGCATACGTCAGAAAGGTGCAAAAGGCGACTAACGTCGAACAACGGTAACACATGCTTGTTTTGTATAAGAATGAGCTGTTTAACATAGGCCCCAAATTGGACCCGTCCGAACGTAAAATATGTAAAGATTTTCACTGGATTGCGATTTCTCTATAACTTAAGCTCTTGCTGAATGAGTTCCGGGACCCTGCCCCAGGAATCAACAAACAATTGATTGGTATGCAAAATTCAAGCTGGTAATGAGCAACGGAGGACGTGAAAGCAAGTGGACGACCGAGAAGAGGGGTTACCGACGAAAAACATCAAAAAATCCTACAGAAATGATTTTGGAATGACGTAAAAGTGAAGTTGTCCGAGATAGGCAGGAGTCCTTAAAGATACAAAGAACGGTTGTCATATCATTCATCAAAATATTTGGATATGCGGAAGCTCTGTGCATAAATGGTGGCCGCGCGAGCTCACATTGACCAAAAACCAACCAACGTGTTTCATGATTTGAGCGTGTTTCAGCAGTTAAGCTCGTAATACACCCGAGTTTTTCCGTCGATATTGACAATGGAGAAACATGGTTCCATCACTACACCCGAGTCCAATCGAAGTCGGCTGAGTGGACAGCGACGGTTGAATCGTCTCCGAAGCGTGAAAGACTCAAAAGTCCGATGGCCTCTGTTTTTTGGGATGGCGCATGGAAAATTTTATCGATTATTTGAGAAGGGAAAAAACCATCAACAGTGATATTAGGCGTTAATTTATATGAAGGTCGAAATCCGCGGCAAAACGGCCCATAATGAAGAAGAAAAAAAGTGTGTTCCACCAAAGACAAGCACCGTGCCACAAGCATTGAGAACAGGCAAAAATTCATGGATTGGCTTCGAATTGCTTCCCCCACCTCCACCGTAATTCTCCAGATCCTGGCCCAGCGACTTTTCTTGTCCTCAAAAAGGATACTCGCAGAGAAAAAATTTGCCTGCAATGAAGTTGATTGCCGAAACTGAGGCCTATTTTTGAAGCAAAAGCGAAGAGTAATCCAAAATGGTATCAACAAATTGAAGGTCGTTATAAACTGTATCGCTCTTGAAGGATGATGTTGAGTAATAAAAACGAGATTTTGACAATAAAAAATTTGTTTTTCTTTGTTAGACCTGGGGACTTATCAGCCAAGCCTGTTAGTCTGCAGCGTTGTTCGTTGAAGACGATTCATGGTTAATTAATAGACTAACACTAAGATAATTTCACAGTAAAACAAAATGAAACGTGCTCAACTGGTTAATCCAATGTTGCCAAATAAGATAATAGCTAAAAAATCAACCTTCATTTGAGGGAATGATTGATGACTCGAAAACACTGCAATTTTTCGTGTGTTCCACACAACTTGTTATAATTACAGTTAGTATCCATGGCTTAAAGAGCAAAGAATTGCTGGGTATGCACGAATATGATCCACAAACGTGGGTTCAAACCATTCAAGCTTTATCTATCTTTCAGTAATGATGGTGATACATCTGAGAAATTTCAAAGCTTTATAAAATAATCCTACAGACTCGCCTATAGAAAGGGATGTTGATATAAAATCCTGGTAACTGCAATGGACCTGATATTAGTATGGAAGAATGCACTAAACAGCTGCTAATATAACCTAATCTAACCTAGAAACATCATGACATATTCCCACAAGCCCTGCTATAAATAGCAAGTTGGCATTTCTATCTGTGTATGTGGACATTTACGATCAGCGTGTTTGAAGCTCAATATCCTACGAAGAGTCTTTTGATGCATGTCGAGCCCACCCAAAGACATGGGGGATGTTTTTAATGTTCCTCAGTTTCCTCCATTCAGCCTTGTTATCACTGGATTGATTTTTGCCACATGCTCTTCTTACCGTGGTGCGTTTGAGAAAGCAGCAATTGACATACGGCTGTGCTTATATACAATTCTCACAAAGATGCCATTGTCTGCTGCATTGCAACCTGACTAATGTGGTGTTAACGTAAAGCTGGATTGTTGACTAAATTGCTTCCGCTCTGTTTTTTTTCTTTTTGCATGGAAGATTGATTGGCAACTGGTCCACATCATCACGTATTTGTGTTTGTCGGCATGTGAGCCAAAGGGGAAAAAAAAAAAAAAAAAAAATGTGTACTCCAATATCCACTAAATGGTGAAATGTTTGACTAAATACCATGTAGATTATTTTCCCTCATACTTTTTTCGCATTTTGTGGGTTAACTGAAGTTTCTGTTAAAAGTTAAAATGAAAGATTTTTCCTAATAGCCAAAAAAAACAGTACCAAAGCTGCATAAGGGAAATTATGCTGCATAATTCCACTCAAAGGTATAGATGGAAATTTTAACACTTCCACCAATTTTTGGCTTTAATGAAAATGTGGAAGGGATGTGTGAGAAATTCTTATGGATGAGAAATAATTTTTAACCCACAAGTATGTAAAATAAATTCAAATTAGTGCAGAAATTAATGTAGACTTAGACCATCAGAATGGCATGTCAAACTATATCGTATCAGAAGGAAGTAATGCAGATAAGGGCTGATCGAGTTGCTGGAACTGGTTCCACATTCAAAGCACTAAGGACTCAAATTGGTTGGATTTTCCCAAAGAAAATATTTGAATATTGATTAAAATATCGACTCGTCTTAAATCAAACGATTCTACACAGAAAACAACTTTAATGAAATTTTATGAGCAACACCTATAGCAGGCGACACAAATTTCTTCAACTTCTTCCATAGGTATATTCCACGCTAAGTTGTTTATGTATGATTGATACTTAAGACTAATTATTGACAACCACAAACCTTCCTAAACAAGTAAAAATCTATTAAAACAAGTAAAAGAAAGCTAAAGTTGGTGGGACCGACATAATTAAGACCTTCACCACTATGATAGCAACATTTTGGAGTACCATTTATAACACCTTAAAATTGTAGAGGCTACGTATAGAGGTTTATATTCACATATAAATATTTAAAAAGAACAGATTTGAATTTTTTTAAACTTCACAAAATGATCTAGCCTCAAAATTTAAAATTGGTAAGACTAGGGATGGACCCACAATGTTAGTTAAAAATATGGAAAGTCTTCGACAGAATTTTGTGGTAAATGTGGTATGTTTGGCCAATTTGTATCAACCCGGAAGAACAAATATATGGACCGTTATCTCAAACTGAAACAAATGGAGATCAAACTTGACACAACTTAAATACCAAAATTAAATATATTCTCTGTGGAAAACTATCGATCTCAATTGGAAAAAAATCCATTGAAATGGTCTAAAATATGAAACATGTTATCATATATCCCACGCTGGCGACATATATACTGGAGGCTATATTAAATCTGAAACCGATTTTGAACAAATTTTGAAATGCATAGTAAGAATATAATTCTGCTATCTCTGCAAATTGTCCACCTAAATGGAGTATAACTTTGCCTCCTCGGTCAAATAATAAATCCGGCGAAAAATATATGGAGCGAATAGCTAAATCTGAACCGATTTTCCAACCAATTTCGCACACCTTTATAGATACAATTAAACGTACTCATGTGCAAAGTTTAAGCAAATCAGGCACAACAACATATGGCTTTTGAGGCCATACAAGTGCAAATCGAACGAAGAATATATAGGCAAAATCGGACCGAGGAGCTAATCAAGAGATCAGTGTAGTTGGAGTTTTATATCAAAACCTTGGCGATTGAAAACAATTTGCAATATTGCTTTGTATGACCATAACTCCAGATTTCCAATTTCATGACAATGTCTCCTAAGAATTTACGATGTCCCAGTTGCCCGTGAATTTAATAAACGGACTTACATTCAAATATTCTAAAACAATGAAACATTTTATCATGATATCCCCAAACTCATGCGTACGATATAGTAGGGAGTTATATTTAATGGAACCGATTTTGACAAATGCATTTTCAATAAAATGTTTCCCCCTATATGCCCATACCCATATTCCAATTTCAAGGCAATATCCCTAAAATTTACGATTCCAGTTGCCCGTGAATTTATAAACGGATACATTTCAGGAAATTTGTTATTAAAAATTGAGTGTAATATGAAACTGCAAGCCGTCAATAGAGAAGTCATCATACTGAGTTATATTGAGACCTAAGTACCTTACATTTACATTTGAGGAAATTCAGATAAAAATAGCGGTATCTAAATGTTCAAGCGTAAATTGGAAATCTGTCTATACGACTAGAAAAATTTTCACGAAAAATTTTCCAATTAAAGTCTTAATTGAGTTTATAAAATATCAATTCAAAATTTATTGATCAAACCCAAATTTTTTAATTTGAACAAATCAATCATAAATTAATAGTATTATTATTTTTATTTGATCATTAATATTTTTAATGGTTTCAATAATTTTTTAATTGATATATCATTTTGTGATTTACATTTTAACCATTTAGGGAATGTCAGATAAAAAGTATCGGTATCTTAAATGCTCAGCGTCAAATGTGGAATATGTCTATACAACAGAAAAAATTTCCAGAAAAATTCCAATAAGAGTCTCCAATTGAGTTTTTAAAAAATATTCAATTAAAATGTAATTATTTACAACAAATTTTTAATTGAAAAAAAATCATATAAAGTTAATAGTATCAATTAATTTGTAATTTGATCAATTAATATTTTAATGGCTTTCAATTAATGTTTTAATTGTATATAATCAATTGTGGTAATGGGCGATTCATAAAACATGGACCGAAATTACCAACTTGGCTCAGCTTTTACAACTGATGTCAATTCCAAGGCATGAAAATTATGAGGTGCTCCTCAAGAGTCAAATTGCTAGATCGCTCTATCACAGAAAAAAAAATATTTTTTTGCCCTTCAATCTACGAATTAATGATCCAAGTAATTTTAAATTGAATTTTCTCAATCACAGAAATGATGGAATCAATCACCAATGTTCAATTAAAAAAAATAAAAAAAAATTAATTAAAAAAGATAATGATCCAATTAAAATTATTGATGCTATTAATTCTGTGGATTGAGTTTTCACCTTTATTACACATTTCCATGTAGCTCCGTTAGACTGTTACTGCCCGATTAACACAAAGTAAAGATTCCCAAATATGATATTTTCGGAATAACTTAAACCGAATTTTTCAGAATTTAAGGGTCCTAACTGACATATGAAAATGAATAGGCAGATGACTGACACTTATCATTTTATCACATTTCCATGTAGCTCCCGTTACAATTTAACGTCCAGATAACCAGAAGTAAATATGGCTCTTTTCGGATAACTTTAACCGATAATTTCAACAGTTAAGTCCTAACTGGCAATATGGGAATGAATGGCAGATGACTGACATATTCATAGCATAGTTACATTAGTTCATTTAAGTCAACCTAGCCACTAACGAGCTTCATGAAATTGGAGTTAGTGTTTTTAGTTGGATTAAAAATCTAATTGTTTCATAAATTTTTGTATTAAAAATTAAATATTTCAATTAATTCCTTAATAGTTTGATAAAAAATTATTGTATTGTATTTCAAATTGGAAAAATGTGTGTGTAGTTTTGGTGTGTAGCCGGTATCCTGCACGAACGAAGAGTGTTTCTCTTGCCGCTAAAAAGAAGTTTCTTCTTTAGAGTTGGCATTCCTTGTCCAAATTTGTTATATTGCTTTCAAAGAAAATACTTTATATCAAAGGAGAATTTCGTTCGTCCAAAATTTCGTTCCAGAGAAAAGAATTTTTCCTTTGTGTATCCGTGTTATAGTACTGGCGATCAGCGTTTTATCCAAAGTGCAATATAATTTTATGCCACGCTGGTAATAATAAGTAAGAAGTTGGTAACGAGCCCTCCATTGTTCTACAACCAATGCCATTGGATTATTTTTATCCATCGATATATAAGAGCCATCTTTAGTTATTGCAGAAGTGTCAAATGTGGTTTAGCTCAAATACGATAAAAAACGATGACCAGTGGTTAACAGCGCAACACTCACCAAAAGTTTCTATAACAAATAGGTCATCATTGTTTATAAAACAATGCGTTGGGGATCGTCACCTAATTTCAATAAAATCTGATCAAATTATTTTGTTTTTGTTTTTCATTCAAGGTTCATAAAGTAGAATGAAAGTCAAACAGCTTCAAAATTAAACAGATGAACTCAAAAAATATCAAGATAGATATCGACTGAAACATGTTGACTTTTTATAAAGACATTATGTGGTATCCGAAAAAAAAAATTTGATAACTGAAAACGATAATTAGTCTGTAGGACGAAGGGAAGATTGAAGATCATTTTACCACTAAAGATGAAGGTAATCAAAAAGTAAAAACCTGTCTATTATTGACTTGGTTGTCACTTCCTTTAGAGATTTATTGCAATTTCACTTCAAACCACCGTATACTTCTTCCGTACAATTTAATTGCATTTTTCAAACCAGTTTTTTAACCAAAAACAGATGTATCTTCAAAAGATTCGGTTTAATAACAGATTCCATGTGATTGCGATTGCTGGCCGCTAATTTAGGGGGAAGGGGCAATGATAATATATCATCCAAAATACTTAAAGAGCGTA
>PGFW01015201.1:119750-132657 GCA_003123925.1 Haematobia irritans | reverse complement strand
AAGAAGATCATTTTTGATTTTCCAAATGGAATTAAAGCTGATTGTTTTTTCATAATACTTTTATTAGACACCTGCCTCCTCATCGAAATAAAAAACAACTGGATCTGATAGACGCTTGGCTAAACAATTTAACCGTACTTGTAACTCTACATCATCAATTAATGCAAAAAATTATGTTAAATGTGATGTGATAGTGGTGGGTAATTAAATGTTATATTTTTTAAGAAATTCTTAACATGATTAGAATCAAATTAACTATAAATATCGTAAACAAACGTGTTATTACTCGACCGACAATGATTCTTTTTACCACTATCTTAAAAATTGTACTTTTTCTGATTGTTTGGCAAGGGTCTGCTATTGGCGTCGTGTCTAAATCGATCTAATATAAGGCACTCTAAATAATTGGCCACCCTCATGCCGAAACTTTTTGTATGTAACTTGGTCGTGGTACAACTTCTCAATAGTGACTGCGCTTTTCCGTTACGATGTTTTTGATATACCCCCCCCCCCTCGCCCCCGTATATGATTGTTTTCGACGTCTGGGGATTCTCAGAAAGCGCCCCCAAATTCAAAAAATGTTGGCAGGGAAACTAGTTTCGGTGCATATACAACAGAAGCACTTTTTATTGAAATCGGCCCACCCCAATGTATGAGTAATTGAAATTCACAATAACCATTTTGAATGAAGTTAATTTTTTTTAGAATAAATTAATGCAATATTCAAACCAATATGTAGATCCATAGACCAAGGAATGTATAGACATCTCAAGTGAATTCACCATGGTTTTGTTTATTTGCAGAGCGCAGTCATTCCACTCAATTCATAGACCAAAATAAAAGATTGATTTTTGTGCTATTATCTATCATATTATTCAAATTCACAAACAACAAAAAACACCAATGAAATTCCTACATACAAACATACTCACACAAGAAATATATACATATCACCATCAGTATCTACATAGTATGAATAGATGTGTTGGACCATTAAATAAAGCAGATAGTAAATAATTATAATAAATAGAAGCGGAACTATATAAGTATACACCAAGATTGCCGTAGAAGTTTAATATATTCATTAATAAATGCAAAATTATTGTAACACATATGTTTGTGTTATGAGCATAATGCCCAAAAATACAACACTGCCATAGCAAAAAATGAAGTCAGAATTAAAGTTGTTTGTAATAAGTTATCATAAAATTCGAAATAAATTGCTTTGGCGTTAAAATAATAAATAAGATATATAATATTTTAACATCGTTAATTATTGTATTCAGTAAATTTTAAACTTACATACATTTACAGAAACGTCGTTATTCATTCACGACATAATCGTTTGACGTTCGGTAAGGTCAGTCGTTGCTAGTCGTCTTTTCTCATTTTCATTCACAATTAGCAAAACAACCAGAAATAAACAGTCGAACAATCTCTCCAGCCACACTTATAAAAAAAAGAAGAATACGCCATATAATCACTATTATCTTCGACTAACATTGATTGGTTACAAGGTTTTAAGATGCCTTTGTATTGATTGTTGTCTGAAAGTGAAGAAAGTGTAAAAACCGAATCCAAGTGTGTCCTGGAAACGAGAAATTTCGAGTATATTGGCGCAACAATTTAAGGACACAATGAATCCTTTGAATACACAGCAACAACCACAAACCCAATACTTTATAGCCACAGGAATGCCATCAGTGGCTTCCTCATCTGATCAACATTTAACGACAACATCATCTACATTACCACAGACGCTTATGCCAACAACTGCGACAACTAATTCTTCCTTAAATAATAATCAAACAAATCATTTTATGGATGCCAATAACTATGTGACAACCAGTTATGTTCCAGTTCAGTTTTTATCCAATCAAACTTTATTAACAAAAATTGAACCTATGCAGCAACAGCAGCCGTCAGCCCAAAATATACCACCCGCAATAATAAATGTGACAAATTCATCTGTTGTAGCCACAGCAAATATACCATTGATATCGTCCAATCCCGGTAGCAATGTTACATATGTGGTGACTTCTCCGCAAACCCAAAATTTTGGGCCGGTTCTGTCAGGACAAAACGGAACAGTTAGTGTTTTATTGACTACACCCACATCGACAGCCATAGCAGCATCTGGTAAGTAGCCCACTGCTAATTTTCATCCATATACGGAAGACAAATGAATTTGAGCATGACTTGGTTAGTTTTATCAATTCTATTAAATTGGAATCCAATTATGTATATAAGTGTTTAAACAAATTATAGTTATGTAATTTCCAATGTTTCATTGTACTTTTTATTTATTTATCTTTTTTTATGAAAACAAAAGAAACATATTGTTATTTACTTGTCAACGTAGAATCTAAATACGAAGAATATATCCTTGATTATGTTTTTGAAGTATGCCATTTGTTAACATCTTATGCTAGATTTCTAGCCTCCTCCCATCATGATAATGACGTTCGTATACAATGTATACATGAAGCATCGATTCAAAAAAAAAAACACAAAAACAATGTATGTATTTCATTACAGGTTATGGTGTCGGTCCGATAAATACGAATGTGGGGAGTTATATTTTTATTTTTATTATATTATTTTTTTTATTGTAAAGTTTTAAGGGTGTCCAGAGGTCGGAAAATCTGAAATGGTTTAAACGAACAAACAGATATTTCAAATCAATTTTTCTGATCATGTCGTTCACGAAATTAAGATATATATGTATATATGTAAATATAAATTTATTGATAACTAAGGCATGTGTATAATGACTAAATTTCAATAATATAATTCGCATAATTTTTATACCCTGCGCCACACTGTGGAACAGGGTATTATAAGTTAGTGCATATGTTTGCAACACCCAGAAGGAGACGAGATAGACACATTGTGTCTTTGGCAAAAATGCTCAGGATGGGCTCCTGAGTTGATATAGCCATGTCCGTCTGTCCGTGAACACATTTTTGTAATCAAAGTCTAGGTCGCAGTTTTAGTCCAATCGACTTCAAATTTGGCACAAGTATGTGTTTTGGCTCAGAATAGAATCCTATTGATTTGGGAAGAAATCGGTTCAGATTTAGATATAGATCCCATATATATATTTCGCCCGATATGGACGTATATGGCCCAGAAGCCAGAGTTTTACCCTATTGCTTAACATTTTGCACAAGAAGAACAACTAGTACTATAGTCAAGTGTGCCAAATTTTATTGAAATCGGTTCAGATTTAGATATATCTCCCATATATAGCTTCGCCCGATTTACACTCATATGACCACAGAGGCCAATTTTTAACTCCGATTTAGTTGAAATTTTGCACAGAGAGTAGAATTAGCATTATAGCTATGCGTGCCAAATTTGGTTGAAATCGGTTCAGATTTAGATATAGCTCCCATATATAGCTTTCGCCCGATTTACACTCATATGACCACAGAGGCCAATTTTTAACTCCGATTTAGTTGAAATTTTGCACAGGGAGTAGAATTAGCATTGTAGCTATGCGTGCGATAAATCATAAATAAACTTTTCCGAAGTTTCCTTAAAATTGCTTCAGATTTAAATGTTTCCCATATTTTTTTACTAACAATGTGTTCCACCCTAGTGCATTAGCCGACTTAAATTTTGAGTCTATAGATTTTGTAGAAGTCTATCAAATTCTGTCCAGATCGAGCGATATTTAAATGTATGTATTTGAGACAAACCTTTATATATAGCCCCCAACACATTTGACGGATGTGATATGGTATCGAAAATTTAGATCTACAAAGTGGTGCAGGGTATAATATAGTCGGCGCCGCCCGACTTTAGACTTTCCTTACTTGTTTAATTAGTTTTTGATATGGCTGTATGACTTACACATCAAGCTTTTGCAGAATGTACTTAATGGTGCTCATGAACAAGTCTTGCATACTTTCATTCAACTTATATCCGTACAATTTCATGTGTTACCACAATTATAAAAAATACATATCCTATATATATTTTTTATTCTCAGCTGTTGTTTGGAGAGAAAATTTTTCATATTTAAGGAAATTAAAATTTTTTATCAATCTTTAAAAACGATTGAGATTAAAAGCAATTTTTGATTGTCTAAACTTGCAATACGTTACACTTTATTAATTCTGTAAAACTTATGCTTTTGTCAATTCTCCTTTTTCTTACGTTACAATATAGGTCATGTTGCAGCACCATTCATCATACGTAATACATCATCAACACAAGTTAAACAACAGCTTCCACAGCCACAACAAATTCATAATCAATCATTTAACACAACACAACTGTTAAATTCGGAAACATTGAAGCATGTTAACACTGGAACAACATTGCTCAAATCATCCCTCCTGCAAAACAAATCAATTGTGCCAAATATGGCTTCCACCTCTCTGAACAGTAGTGGCATGGACATCCCACAAACTTCAGCAACTCAAGCTGTAAAGAAATTACCACAAGTCAGCTTATTGCAAAATTCAAAAAGCAAACAAACGCCAGGCATTATTGGCAATGGACCACCGCTTCCTATTCCCGGAATTAATACGAACGTTGGGAATACCACCACCACACCAGATATAATTAATGAGAAGTCTAAAGTTCTTAAAAATCCTTATGAAATCCGTGTGGGAAATTTGAGTGCTGAGGTTTCTTTAATTAAAAAGGCGAACTTGATTACAGAAAACGCAATTGCAAATAGTATTGTAAATGTGGAAACAAATTCTCTGTTGAAGCCAATAATCGATGTGAATAGAAAAAAGGATAAAATGAAAACAGGTTTAATTCAACAACAAACCACCCTCGCCGAAATTTCGGTTATTGATAAGCAAGAATCGTTACTTAAAACCAAAAGTAATAATACTGTAAATAGCCCTACGGTTATTAGTCCTCGTAATCAACGATCTAAATCGTGTAACTCTGGTTTAAAATCGCAAAATGATTCTCCAATTCCTCCCACTAATGCAAATGAGCGCAGACATTCAGAACCCCCTAAACTGGAAAAACCAACTGCGAGCACAATGTCAGTCGAATCGAATAAAACAGAGACCCCTATTTCGGGCTTAAGTAAAGATTCGGACACCCATAGAAATCGAAATGAGGAACAGCTTGAAAATTCTGGGGGAAAGTACGATGCTAGTTGCCATAAAACACTATCTGATTTAAAAACAATACTTCCTGAAGAATCTACCAACGAAAGTAGCACAAAGGATAACCTGTCTACCAACACAGCAAACGAAAATCTCGTCTTAGGAAATGAAGACAAACTTCAACTGCATATTGCAGATGTAAGTTCAGTTCAAGATGTCGAACAAGTAAAAAGCAGTGGCGATCAAACTGAAGGGAAGGTGGAAGGAATTGAATCTGATTCAGACGATGATGTCACTATTTTACCCATTGACGACTCATTAGTAGAACCTATTGAAATAGATGACGACGACGAAGAGGAAAACGAATTACAAAAAAAGTCCAAGGATACGGCCCGACTATCAACAAATGATAAAGAGAAACTTAATGATTCTTTGCTTTGTGATGAACAAATACTCATAAGTTCTTCGTCTTCGATATCAAATCAATCTGCTGATCAATCAATTTCGAATTCTCTTTTGAAAAAATCACCTCAAGCAGGAATGGCCAATGCCCCTAGCCTTAAAAATTCTTTAATTGATCGCAAACAGCCGCCACTGGTTAAAGAAGAACCCTCTAGCAAATCAAACGCCGCAGTTCTAGACATGCTTTCAAATTTCAATATGTTGAATTGGAGAGAACGTTTGGGTACAATTAAAGGTACCAACATGAAGTTCCAATTAAATGAATTTAATTTGGTCCAATTGCACGAAAAGGTTTCGGCGCGTAAAAAGTCATACACTGCGTATGAAAAGCCCATATATGAAAGGGATGATCTGCAAATTAGGTCCAAATCCGGGGAGCCGCAAATTCAATACATGTGCAGAAGATGCAAAGTTCGAGCCCCAGCTCTAGATTTTCTAGCACCCGGTAAGATTTGAATATCATAATTCATATGGTCATCATATGCATGTTATAATTTCTACTTACAGAGTTCTGTTCCATCTATTGTTTAAAGCGTGATTGCCGCAAACGACAACGTGAAGACCAAGCCAATATTATACGCAAAAAACATCGCTATCTCGTCAACAACAACAATCCACCTCCTTTGACATACATAGCTCAACCAAAGTTTCGTTGGTCAAATTACTTAAAAGCTAACTATACTTCAATGGCAGCCCCCATATCGTTGTTTTTGAACCCATTCCCTACGGGTCCAAATAACTTTAAAATTGGTATGAAGCTTGAAGCCATAGATCCAGAAAATTGTGCTTTGTTTTGTGTGTGTACTGTAGTAGATATCAATGGTTACCGATTGAAGCTGAGCTTCGATGGGTACGACAGTTCATATGATTTTTGGTTAAATGCGTATAAGACTCTATGGATATATTCCCACCGGGATGGTGCGCAAAAACTAATCGTATATTGCAACCACCAAAGGGAATCAGTGCATCTAAGTTCAATTGGGGTGCATATTTAAATAGAGAAAAGGGAACGTCCGCTCCTCGACATCTATTTACTCATTTGAACTCCTCATCTTTATCGCCAAGGAATCCCTTCCAGGTAATTGACTCAATTCTTTCTATACCTAATCTATCTCGAAGTTAATTTTTTGGAAAAATATATACATTCGATATTAGCTTACCAACCTAAAAAGTAATGTACACCGTTTGAGAAATATTATTTATTATTAAATATATAAAATGTTATTGACCTAATATGTTTACTTAAAATCACTATAAAAGGTGCAAATGATTTCAATAAGTTTGAGAATAATACACATAATAAAATATTTATACTTTAAATAGCAAAATATTTGCATTTGGTATATCAGTCTGTATTTAATATATTTAAGACACAATTCAATACCAGGAAGAGGGTAAACAAATCTAACTTAATATTTTCTACATACATTCTTGCAGATTGGTATGCATTTAGAAGCAGAAGACCTCAACGATAGTGGAAAACTTTGCGTGGCTTCCGTAGCTGATGTTTTGGATGATCGTATACGTATACACTTCGATGGTTGGGATGACTGTTATGACATTATTGTTGACATAAATTCACCCTACATACACCCTTGTGGTTGGCATGAGGGTCGTCATCAACTGGTTGTACCTCCAGATTGTGAGAATTTGGCATTTAATTGGGAAAATTATATACGCAAACAGGGAAAAGGAATAGTCGCTAGTGAAGAATTATTTATACCTCGTGAACCCATACACTTCAAACCTAATATGAAACTGGAAGTAGTTGATCCACGAAATTCTTCTCTGATCAGACCTGCCACTGTAGTATCACACAAGGGACATCGCGTAAAATTACACTTGGATGGATGGCCTAACGATTACTGCTTTTGGTTAGAAGATGATAGTCCTGACTTGCACCCCATAGGATGGTGCGATGCTACAGGTCATGATTTAGAACCTCCGCCTGGATTTCAATTGGAGACACAGAAAATGCCTTGCCCAACCCCTGGTTGTCGTGGCATAGGAAATGCAAAGAAATGTTTTATGACTTTTCATGCCACACGTGATTGTTGCCCTTATGTTCCAGAAAATTGGCGAACTGTCGTTGAAAAACCTCCTAGGGTAAGCTACGATGATATTGTACGATCTTTGCCGAGGCAACACAAACTTAATAATCAACAAAACCAAAATCAACAAATTTTGGAACGTCTACAATTGCTGGATAATATAAAAACTCGTAATGTAGTCAACTCCAAAGATTTATTAGGCATTTCCATGGCGAAAGTAAAAAAAGAAGAATCTAAAGAAACTAAATATAACGCACCGGCCACATCGAGCATTTCTGACGAACAAGGCTTAGATGTAAATATTGAAATTGCAAAACACTTTTTGTGTGACTATGGACCACGTTTGCAACAGGCTTATACGCTGTGGCAAAAGAATTTCACTTTGGATACTGGAAAAATTAAAAGAAATCCAATGTTATGGTCAGTTTCTGAAGTTGGCGTATTTGTAGATCTTTATTTGAACTGCTCTCAAACGGCGGCCCAATTCGCGCAAGAAGATATTGATGGCGAAGCGTTTTTGCTTTTACAACAATGTGATCTTACAGAAAAATTAAATATTAAACTGGGACCAGCTGTTAAGTTGTATTCATGCATATTGCAATTACGAACGCTGGCAGTAACAAAGTTCAATGTAGCATATCGAAAAGCTTTTACGAATACAACAAAGGACAATAGCAAGAAGAATGATAAGGAGTGAATTTTATTTTAATTATTCATATTAATTGGTACAAGGAGAGGGTCCAGTTCATAACGCGGCCATACTATTTTTTGTTAATAATTTTATAATTTCTCTTCTTATCCATCAATGGTTTGTTGAATTTTTACATAGATCTTCCCATATTTGATTTTTTAGTTTCTCGCTTGTAATAGTAGTTGTTAAACTATAGCAGTAATATTTCTATATTTTTAAGACTCATATTTCTACAGCAGAAAGCCTGTAACAATTTAAACGATTCAAGGAATGCAGAGAGGACTTTTATGGATAACTATATTTCGTTGTAAATATATGTGAGTAAGATACATATATGTACATACCTATACCTAAATAAAGAAATCATTTACACAAGTTTTGTATTTTTATTAGCTTGTTATATTGTATTTTGTGACTATCGATTTGTTGTATATACAAAATATTTGTTTTACCTGTATGAATTCTCAAAATTTGTATATTTTATTTATACGAATCTACGATAATTGTTCAATAAATAGTTAGTTCATGATTCTTTAGTAGGCAATATGGGGATATTGTATTGTAACGAGTTAGGGGCCCCTACGAGGTACGGCACTAATAAGCTTATAAATGGAATTAACCCTCTAATGCCCAATCCCGCCTTTAGGCGGGCTTCGTAAAATCAGTAAGATTTTAGTAAAACACACCTTAAGACAACAAAAATGGGTAAAATAAAAAGAAAACTTAGTAAAATCTGTTCAAGAGGCTTTGCATCATATACTGAATTTTACCGCATAATTTTTCTTGTTTCGTTTTCTTGCTCTGTATCGTTAACTTGAATATTTTATCAGCTGGCAAAAAAAATTGGGCCATTAGAGGTTAAGTAAATTCTTTGTATACCCTTACATTTGTATCATGAGCTAGTCAGTAATGAATACATGAGCAATGAATGAGCATTAGTCTTGGGCAAAATCGTTCACCGGTAGTGAATTCGACTCATGTCTTTTGTACCAAAGGAATAGTTCCTGCAAATGTTCCATCGTTCCTTTTCGTTGCGACTTTTATATTTGTTCATCACTGTCATCTACACAAACAACTTACATTGTTTGGTTTACTTAGTGTAATGAAGTTCTGTCATTGAAAGATACAAAAAATATGAAAATTAGTGAAATTATCTTCAAATAGTTTATAGTAATATAGTAAGAAAAAGAATTTAAGAATGAAAATTAAGGAAAAAGTAACTAAATTCAGGTAAGCCAACTCTTATGGATGTTATTTGGATTGATAATTCTATACCTGCTGCTAAAATATTCATTGCAAAAATTATGGATGGAATTAATGATTCTAATTAAATAGAATCAATAGATTTAAATAATAGCCACAAAATGATTAAAAAACAGAAAGTAAAAAAAATAAGTGCGCGATTCCGAGGAACGATGCAGTCGTGAAATTGAACAATAAAAACTAACTGACAAAAGAACGATGAAACGAAAGAATGGAATAGTGACATCGTTCCTTTTATGAACCGTTCATGGAATTAGTTCGTTCGCGAACGACACAAGAGCAATGGCATGCTTTATTAGTTTTGCTGGAATTACTTGCACTACTGACTGGTTTTCTAAACTTTATTTATATTTAGATCTGAGTAATTATAGCCAATTGAGAAATGAATTAGGGAAATCTCTTGTTTTTCTTTTCAAAATTGTATTGTATTGAATTTCGACAAAATAACAATCATTGTGAATGGTCTTCACATTTAAAGTTCACAAAATAGATACATACACATATACACAACTAATCAACCTGGCAACATAAAAAATTATCCTTTTAAAAATTGGCTAGAAGTAAATTTGGTTTAAGACTCCTTGATCAAATTATCAAAAGCCTTTGAAACAGATACCTAATCTTTAGAGTGGTAGTTAGTTTGTCATGAAAAAATATCGAGATACTTATCTGACACGCTGATGATATTATATCTTGTCACTTCCCATTATTGTGAATTATGGTCACGTTATATTCTAACGATAAGGGTGAAAAGGTAATACCACAATTGATTTATTGAAACTTATTGATCATTCAATCCAATTTTTTGCTAGATGACCTTTGGAGTCTATTGTCATACGCTATCCACCATATATTTCGTAATGGCATTTTTCACCAAATCGTCTTTATCTATTACAAACAAGGTCACCCTAAATTCGAAATGTAGGATTAATGCATGTCAATCACAGATTGATCACAGGAACATATATCAGGACCGCATCATAAAAATTGACGCCGTTCTATTTACGCTACAACGAATTGCTATGGAAGGATAATTTTGACAAACGCTTTACGCCCAACTATTCCATTTAGGTTTTTGAAAAAAGAATACGCCGTCAAGAAAAATTTTAACGTCGTCAGCAAGGAAAGAACGCCTCCTTCGGTAATAGAAGCCGCCAATAGAAGAAGAACGCCACGGAATTAGATTGATTGTTCTTGAAATCCGGGTCTTTTTACACATTTTATGGTTAAAATTTTATAATTTATTCCGAAAATGAATGCATTATGGTTTTTAAGTGCTATTAACAATAAATAATGTGAATTAAAACGTTTAAGTGGATGAAAAAAGATAGAAAAGCAGAAATCCTACACCAACTACACTATCAGAGGCAGCATTTTTTGCCTTTCGCATTTCGTTCTCTCATCGAAAGAAGAAGAACACAGACGATTGGATTTAATGTATAAAAGTATAAAATTTGCAAAATTAAGACTACAAGATAAAGTTTTTAACTCTTAAATATTGTCGGCTCATGAATTGTATATACAGAGGGGGATAAATTGTTAGCCATTCTTGCTGGGTTCCACTGTGTGTGCGTGCTGTACTTCTTACTACATCTACATCATTCGCAATCGAAAAGGTTTGTTCCTGGACTCATTCATTCCTTGCACCTGAATTGATTTGGAAATATTTTTTCATATTGAAAGGTAAATATAAATCTCTCAATTTTGTCAATTGCTCGCCGCTTTTTTTCTACAACTTTGTTTTTTGTTTTAATTTTGCTTTCTATCACCCTACTATCGGTATTATTTTCATGGGTTATGTGAGTGTTTGATAATTTGTGGGCCATATGTAACTACTTTTTGTGTATTTTTCATAGCAACGACGTTTGGTTGTCTCATTATCGTGAATGCGAGTCGTTTGTGGCTCAGTTGTAATATATGTATACGTTGTTGTTTTTTGTAGCTATAAGTGTTTCTTCTTTGCGCATCGCAACGGCGGAAAAATATTTTTAAGGTGACCATGATGCAATTTGTTGATTTAAGGTGGCTGGATTATAAAAAGGGCAAAAAGCAGTTAAACATAAAGAGATGGGAGGTGACTTCGTATGAATAATAATAAGTAGTACATATGCAATTAATATGGGATATTTTATGTTTTATGCATTTTGTTACGAGACAAAGAGAAGGATGTATACATACTTTCTGCAGTTCGTGGTGATGAAGGAATTTTTTGACTAGAATTTAGAAAACGTGTGACCAGTTGTAATATTAAGAGAAGTATAAAGGTCATCGTTCGTTTCAAGGCGTATACAATATTCACATAATGATATCGGGACAAACTCTGTGATATTCATAGAGTTATCCTATTTTTGAAATTCACTAAATCTTGGGTTGACTTCTTTCTAATGATAGTCTTATTAGTCCTAGATATATGGCCTTTTTTGAAAAATAGCCAATCTGATGCACCGTATCTTTAATAATTGATTCATTATCCTAGAATAGAATTTGCACAGTTTTTCAGCTTGATTTCCATTTGATAGATTTTGTCCCGTAATGAAATTTTATACAAATTTTTGTTTTCGTTTCTTTTCATTACAGTTCATGTAAATTATAATTCCGATACTACATCATTTTGCGTATAAACATATTAGTTCAATGGAAGAAATATCAAGTTTAGATTCATTTCAAAACGGACGAAGCGAATTCATCAAAAAGACAGAGTCAGAAACGACACTACATCCGGCAAAGAAATGGAATCTAAATCCATGAACGCTTCAGGGGGGGTTGGTGGGCGACAAATGAGGATTTTGACCAAATATCTGAAGGAACCTTTTGAGTTGAGTGAAAAATTCTAGGACGACATTGTGGCCCGCCTCCCGATGAAAATGAAGGTTCTGGTGAAAATACTGCCTCACCAAATTTTTGAGGCAATTTGATGCAATGTTGCAGACGATGTTGCACATGACGGAATCTGATATGTTGGGTGAAGCTGACACATACACTACTCAAAAAGAGGGGAATGATGGGGATGGGGAGGAAGATAATCCGATGGATGTTGATCAGTCTGCAAATGATGATGGACAAACCGACAATGATAATGATCAAGATGATTTCATGGAATCTCTGCAGCAGGAGTGGTGATGAAGAATGAGAAAACCGAAAATGATAAAAAGAACAAAACGCAGCTAAACGAAGGGAAAAGGATACAAATGCTGAAGGGAATGTGAAGATGATGGTAAGAATTGAACTAATATTATTATTTGTATATACAGTTGTGAACTCACTTAAAACTTACGTGTCTGCAGTTGAAACGTTCCAAGGAGCCTGAAGAATCAGATGTTTGTCTTATTCCTGACGATACAGGAATCAAAGTTACTGAA
>PGFW01015201.1:94199-104955 GCA_003123925.1 Haematobia irritans | reverse complement strand
AAATTTATTTAATTTAATCTGTCAATATTAGTTTAAATTGATTGTTCTTGGTGCACATACATCTCATGTGATATTCTTATGTCGAACCCTATATCATTTTTTGAAATTATTTATTTATTTCCATTTCTTTCTCTTACAATCAAGCCTTAAACGGTAAATAATTTTATAAAGACGGTAGAATATTGGAATGTCATTGTGGTTCCAAATAAATCCTTTACTATTATGATAAATGAAACCCTGAGATGTTACATACCATGTTATTAAAGTTTGGCATATACTCGTAAAGATTGGTACTATTTTGGGGTTTTCCAGCAGAACGTTAAACTAAAAGTGCAAAAATATGCATGTTTTTATAAAATATTTGATTGGAAAAGGTTCAACGCATTTAAAACTATGTCTTGATATTAATTGATTTAAAAAAGTAAGCGTGAAAGTAATCAATTTCTCGGTGCTCAACCGAACGTACTACCCATCTTAAGTCGTGACCAAAGACCCTAAAATAACTTTTATCAACATAATTTAACGGAGTAATGGTGCGGTCACACTGGGCAAATTTTGAGTCAAGCCAACCAACATTTTTAGCCCATATCGTATATATAACATCATGAAAAAAAATGCTATCCAGATATTCCCAAAATGCTCAGAAAATCTGTTTCAGATTTTCTTTTTTTCGATTCATATGCCTTACATATTTACCTAATTGCATCCCAATTTTTCTTTTGGGAAGAGTTTTTTTGGGTCGCCACACACATCATACATAGTATTTTATATGTTCTTTGTTTTAAAGCATTCACATTCATATATACATGAGTGCTGCCATTCTCTTTCATACCACGAAATGTTGCTTTGATAAAAACGTTGATAAAATAATATATAAAAAAAATGTGATGGCTACCCTACTCTAAAAATGTAACAGATTAAATGTTAGTTCATGCCATCTCCCTCTCACAACCGAAATGCAAACGAAAAAGAAAATTCAAATAATTTTCAGATTGCTTTGATTTTTGAATTAAAAAATAGCATTTGTTTATTTTCCGCTATGCCATTTGTAAAACAGATAAAATTGCCCAATAAAAATTCAGCGGCAAAACAAAAACAACCCACAATGCCGGTAATATCTACAGTTTCATCATTAGCCAGTGGTGAAACTGAAACCATGATCGGTAATGTAACTGTGAGACGTACGCGCATAAGAGGACGTAAAGCAGACTCACCACCACCTCCGCGCATTCAAACTCCAACACCTCCACCTGCTCCATCTGTTAACAATGGGCCTTCCGCATCGCTTGGACGAAGACAACGTAAAGCGCCGGTTATTGATAGATCATTAACACCGTCACCTCCTAGACTATCAGCGGTTGGCAAGCGCGGAGTTAGTGCAGCAAGTTCTGTGGCAGCGGTCTCTAATAATCTCGCTGACAAAGTTGTAGAAAAAGTCTCAGTTCAAACAGAAACAAAAATCGTGGCTGTTCCTCCATTGCCTCCAGCAGTTCGCAATGTTCAAACTAGTTGCAAGCCACAAACGGTTACCGTTGGGTTTCAATGTGAACCAAAAACAAATACCGTGGGCACACAAACCGACAAAGATTATTCCAACAAGGTATTGATTCCAGTACCTGTCCCGGTATATCTGCCTCAGCCGATGTACATGTACTCTGCTCCATTTCCTGTTCCAGTTCCTATTCCCCTTCCCATTCCTGTACCAATATTCATACCAACTACTCGTAACTCAGCTCAGGGCATTATGAAGGAGATTAAAAAGATCCAAGACAAAATGCCAGCTGATCCATTTGAAGCGGAACTTTTGATGATGGCAGAAATGGTAGCGGAGGAGAAACGTGAATCTGACTCCGATTCTGAAGATGAAGTTAAACCAGATCCTGCTGTTGTATCACTGCAATACAATAACAGTGTACAGCAAGTTGATGTGGCCAATAATTCATACGGGGAAGATGTTCTGCAGATGGCTCTTAAAATGGCAACTGGGGAATACGATCAACCCACAAGTACAATTGATTTGGAATCGGCCGTAACAGCCAATACGATAACTAATCCTCCTCCCGGAATGGTGCAACATGATGATTCAATGAGTCATATGAGTGGACACCATATGCAGCAACCACATCATATGATGGACTCACAGAGGTGATTAGTAATTGCTATTTTCCATTAGAAATTCGATTTACAATTTTTTTCTATATTGCAGGGGAGGCCGTGGTCGCAAACGAGGAGCTGTTGCATCACTAGCATCGCCGCGAAATAGTCGTTCGCCTGTGAAACGTCAAAGAATTGAAGAAATGGAATCACCACAACCACCCCCTCAACCAATGCAACCTGTCGAAAAGCCCGACGCAAATATGTGTCTAAAATTCACTTTTGGTGTTAATGCTTGGAAACAGTGGGTTATGACAAAGAATGCCGACATCGAGAAAAGTTCGATGAGACGGCGTCCATTCAAAACAGAACTTCTACAGATGACAGCAGATGAATTGAACTATTCCTTATGTTTATTTGTGAAGGAAGTGCGAAAGCCTAATGGAACGGAGTATGCTCCAGATACCATATATTATTTAGTACTAGGTACGTATAAATTATATTTCGTGATAGAAAAAAAGTCTATGATTGATTTTCTTTGATATATTTTCAAATAGGCATACAACAATACTTGTATGAAAATGGACGCATTGACAACATATTCACAGATACTTATTATGAACGTTTCACTGACTGCTTGGATGAAGTGGCTCGCAAATTTTCAGTTCTTTATAATGATTCGCGTAAGTTTTATATTACATTCTAAATTGTTCCGATCTACTATTGCATTTTGACTTGTAAAATTTCAGAATATATTGTAACACGTGTTGAGGAGGAACACCTGTGGGAATGTAAACAATTAGGAGCACATTCGCCGCATGTACTATTGAGTACTTTAATGTTTTTCAACACGAAACATTTCAATTTAACGGTTAGTTACATAAAAATATAATAATTTTATTTACACATTTTATTGGAAATATATTTCTTCATAAATAGACCGTCGAGGAACACATGCAACTATCATTTTCCCATATAATGAAACATTGGAAACGTACAGGTCAAACAGCCAAAACACCAGGTTCACGTAATGTATTATTACGGTTCTATCCTCCGCAAGCTGGTCTTGGTAAGTATCCATTACTGATTTTATAAGAAATATTTACCAATAGTCTTTATATGGATCATGTTTCAATTAAAAAGTCCCAGAGAAAAATTCCACGCATAATATAACTAACTTCATATGATGGTCACTTGACCCTAACATCCAAAAGACGCATGACTAGTCTCAAAATGTCATTAATATTTCGAATGAAGCAAATTTTGATATGTTGGGAAAAATTGATACAAAATTGATTGAAAAATCGATAAAAATCGAATTAGTTTTGATTAAGTATAGCTTTAAAAAAGTAGCATTTTGTTCAGGTGCTTTCGCATGGAATACTCTTCACTATCACCTTGAATTTAAGGACCACCAAAGCAACTTACATAGCTGCGATATCCTAATGGGTAATCTTTTGAAGAATAGCGCCACCACGCATTCACTACTGGGAAGCAGAAGTACGCCGACAATATAATTTTCGGGCTGACACCCTAAATGAAATATGTTTCAGAATTTACAAATAGGTGCAAGAGGAACTAATTTAGGCAAAAGGGTATCGCAATAGGTAAAACTTTGATGCATACCATAGGTAAAATTCTTCTGTCATCCTTTCTTTCGATTTTATTGGTAAATGAATAATTAAGATTTTTTCTTTATGGGAGCTTATATACTAATATAGCTCCCATTATGATGTTGTATGGGATTTTGAATGTAGGATATCTTTCAAATCCCCGCAATTGCATGTATAAAGTATTAATTTTATTTTTTTTTTCGTTTTATTTATTTATTTTTTTTTATTTATTTTCATCATGTAATTTGAAGCCACATAGCGCCAATTTTATATAAATTACAACGGACTACTAACTTGAATAAAGTACAAATCCAGTTATGACAATGTGAGAACATCATAAATGTATACAACTAAGCATAAAATAAAATTAATTAATTAATAGTAAATATGTATAATAAAATAGATAAAAATAATTAATAATATGAATATGACAAAACATTTTAGGTTCCCAATATAATTAAAAGAAGACAAAATAAGAAAAGATTATTTACTAAATCAACCACAACAAAGCAAGTTTTGGTCCAATAAAATACATTAAAACTAAAGGGATGCTCCGAAACTTAGACATTTCAAAAACCTGATTTTTTCGACGAATATTGCTTCGGTCAGAGCTCCCAATAGGCAACACCTCCCAGACATGCTGCGGTCGATCTTTAACAGATTACGCAGCTTACCAGACATATTGAAGAGGTTTCGTGAGCATAATGTGGCTGAAGCGGTGAGAAGCTACAAACGTTATCTGATCTATCTATCTTAACCCTTTGGCTACCGATGTCCACTTAGGAGGACATTCGAAAACGACACAAACTCTATTTCCCCACTTAGTTTCGAGTTATTTCCCGATATTATTTTAAAGTAAAATAATATACTAATAGCTTATTTTAAATAAGCTATAAATATTTTCGATATTGGTGAGCACTAAATGCATTATTTATAAACTCTTTGCAAATAAACGAAAAATACGAAATTTTGGGACATTTTTTCTACTATATGTCTTTAGTAAATGGACCTTTTTTTGTATTTTCTCTCACACTTCGATCATATAGCTCTTGAAGTAATTGAGGTTGGCCCTACATGCTGTTAGTACAAGTAAAAACAGAAGAAAAATAAAAGTTTTTGGCATTAGATATATTTCGGTAGTGAAAGCAGCGTAGCTGACGTGTTTCCCGTTTATAAACAAGGGCCACATGACACGCGTCACGAACCACTAGCGCAACATTTAAATGGACGAAAACTACTACACTGATACAACAACAACAATACTACATAGCGATACTGGAGTAGTTCTTAACTGTGAACAATATTGACCTAATTTTCGAAAGCGTGACACATGTTGGAGGTTGTTGCTATTTATCCTTTTTTCCAATTTTATTCAACACATATTTCTAAGAACACTCTCATATCAAAAGAATAATCGCTGAGAAGTAATTTTAGTCGATTGTTTTATAGACCGGAGACTTTTCATAGAAAATATTATATTTTGGTATTCTTCTTAGACGAGTTGAGAAGGCTATTATAATTGAATATTTTTGGGGGTTTGCTGTAGGCAAGGGGGCTCCTGCAGGTAAAAGGGGCACTCTAACGCACTGGTGGAGTTGGGCGAGTGGAGCGATATGACCGATTGCCTGTTGTTGTTGTGGACTGTTACAGAGATCGGCTAATCTCACCCGAGCAAGGAGTTCCTGGGCAAGAGGAGATGAGAAGAGTTACTTGTGGGATAGAATCTCTCAGGAGTTCAATCCACACAAGTATGTTTACCGCGAGTGGAGGAGATAGAGAAGAGATAAAATAAAACAAGTGAAGTCAGTTCAAGGTAGCAGATTTATTAGGGTTGATGTTCCTCCCAGTATAAAATGCAGTTTCGTGTAAGGTTGATACAAAAGTGATAAAGTGTAGGTCACTACCTACCAAGAAAACTAATGATTTATATTTTATCTTTTAGTACATAAAAATTCATTTTGATGACATTCGTTGTCAAACTTAACGATAATAATAATAATTTTCAAACTGTAGAATTAACGTTAACTTAATTAAAAAAAAAAACGTTACAAATTGAGTTCAAATATATTAAGTATAAACCCATAGGTTTATACAATAATGGAGATGCCGACAAAGTAACTAATAAAATTTATTGTGTTCTATTTTTAGAAGCCAATCCCCGCAAGAAAAAGGTATACGAACAACAAGAAAACGAAGAAAATCCTCTACGTTGCCCAGTTCGTTTGTAACGAGTTCTATCTTTCTAAATGGTAAATTCAATAAGTTACAATAAACTAAAGTTTGAAAATTAATCTTTTCTTCTCATCTCCAGTCCTGAAAGTGTTAAAACAGTAATGATGTCTTTCTATTTGCAATCCCGAACGTTCTTGTGTGCCCGATTCACCGGTTTGGTATTCAACACAACCTTTTAAGTCAAGAATCTTTGCAAAAATGTTGCACCGTGTAAAAAATGGTTAAGGAAATAAATATTGCGTTATTGACAAGCTTAATCAATTTGCCCTCAAGTTGATCAATGGACGAAAAGTCGTCCTTAACTACCACATAACCGACAAACGCCACACACCAACGAACTGCTGCATATAAAGGCATATAACAACAAAAAAAGAAAATTGTTGCTTAAAGCATTCAATTTCTAATTAATAAAATACACATAGAATTCTTATTTTTTTAACTTTCCAATTATAACACAAAGAATCATCTGATTAACGAGAGCAGTAGTGAACAGTAAAAAGTACATTTTTGTAGCAGATTGTTTCAAAATGAACCTACAATCCGATTCACGCAGAAAATAAAGAAAACACAAATTTGATATTTGTAATGTTAAATCGATTGTTCCCTTCGAAAATCGTAATTAAATCCATTTCTTTTATACAAAGTTAAAATTATCCTGAAAAATGGGAAAAATTGAGGGGATATCCAGAGGAAATATTTATATCCAACCATGCTTTATTTTGTTTTTGTTTTTCTCCAAAGTCCATTTAAGTTCGATTTATGGTACGAAATGAAACATAATATACAGTGAGAAGGGGTTATAAATTTTGGTATTATTTCAAATTCAGTTCGTACGGCAATATTGCAAATTTGTACGTTTTCCGCGCTATTTTATCAAAAACAAATTTCTGGTTTAATTTACGTGAGCATGTAAGGTGCCTAAGCACACTTTTTTTCGTGTCTGGGAAAAATATAAAAAATTCGAAAATATAATTTGCAATCACATTTTTTCGATATCTTGTGGCGTAAAATAATTTTGCCATGTTCCTTGCGACCCCACATGCATATATTTTTTTTTAGTTTGTAAGTTAGCTGTTTAAGTTACTGATGAAAACATGCACTAGCATAACTTTTGTTATTTGGTTGGCCCTAAATATTATCAGGGGCAAAGCTAATGATTATAACAGTACTTAACTATACGTTCAAGTGGGCCAATTTAAAAATTTAACAACACAAATGAGAAATTTGTATGCCGCTATAAAAAGCCCTAATTTTTTAGCTTCAGCAAACGCATTTTTATAAGCCAGGTCTGTTCTATGAATCATCGAAGTGAAAAGGAAGTCATTCTAGCTCGAATGTTTTTAATAAATGACGGAGAGATCAAAGAAACCACAACAACCATTTTTATTCTTACTGACGTTAGTTTGTTGGGAAATGTAATTGAGTGTGAAATATGAAATTTTTCTTACGTGAAAACAAGTAGAAACAGTTTCTGAGAAAAAGACAAAAAATACACCTACAACAAAATTTATGTATTACAATTATATAATCAATTTTATAATCTTGTAAATGTCAAGAAAAAAACTCACTCTTAGGCAAAGAGTTTTTTAGTCATTGTGTTGTTATTAAGGAAAATACATATGAAAATCTAAATTCAAGATTATTGCTTTTTTTTGGAATGTTTTAAAAATTACTATATATTTTAAAAAATTATAATTGTAAAAGTAATGAATTAAGTTGTAGTATCTTAATAATAACAAATACTATAAACACAAATATACTAACACATAGAGTCACATCACATCACACGAACAGGTAAATCACACGACATCAAAATTTTTATTATATTTAATTGTTTTTAAAAATATGTTGAAGTTTTTCTTTTATTATAATTTTTGTATTAAAATAGTTTTTAATATTTCCATCATCGTCTCAGATTGCTGTAGACATCCAAGCATCAAATACTTTATGCAACCTTTTGTTTTTGTTCTAAAAGCTTTTAAAATTCAAAAGAAGAAAAATACAATATATTTTTTTTTTTTTTTTTAAATAAAACATTTTGTGAATATGGTGTATTAAGCAATTAAATACATGCAGTACACATATTTATATATATACATGCAAAAATATGGCGATATAAATATACTGAAGAACATGTAAAAATAATGCATAAACCCTAAAAACATGTGTGAAATAAATGAAAAGAAATTTTTTCTCGAAATTATTATTTATTTTTTTACAAAGCTATTCCGAATTTTAGTGATATTCAACATTGACTTTACTTTGGAATTAAGTTCGTCTTTGTGTTTGAAGTTACTAGCGCTGAGTCGAGCAAAATTCTGTGGAATGAATACTAGTATTAATTCAGCACTCATATATGTAATATTAACCGCTTCTAATGCCCATTTAATAAGGAAGCTTTTAGTAAAAACACACCTAAGACAACAAAAAATGGCAAAAATAAATATTTAAACTATTTCAGAGTCCTTTGGCAGCATATGTGAATTTTACCGTATAACATTTTTCTTGCTTAGTTCTCTTGTTTTGTGTCATTAACAGCTGAACAATTTAATCAGCTGGCAAAAAAAATTTGGGGCATTTAGAGGGTTAAAGAGTGTTCTGGAATACCACAGTTTTAAATTACATACCTGAAAATGTACACTAACTTTTTTTGTGTACTTTGGATCACACAGCAAAAATGTTAGTGTAAGCAGCTATCGTAATGCAAAGTTACAGTTTCTAAAAGAGATAGAATGACAGATCCTGAAATCTTTAAAATGTGTTATTTTACAATTTTTTTTCAGTATTTGTTGGCAAAACCCAAAATAGTTTTTTTTAATTGTTGACCACTATGTTGAATCAGGGCAATCGGGTTTGCTAAAGACAATACCCTTCATTGTGTGAAAAATATATGCTAGGTCATAATTTTTATCCAATAAAGCAAGAAAAGAAGAGAAATATCTCCCAATTTAGGAAATCGTTATCAAATTTCGAAGATAGCAGAAGGCCTTAAAGATATCAAAGGAACGTTTTTTGGTCATTATCATTCATAATATTTGGATATGCGGGAAACTTTGAGCAAAATGGGGGTGCCGCGCGAGCTCACCTTTGACCAAAAACAACAACGTGTTGATGATTTCTGAGTGTGGTTTGCAGCTGTTAACATTCGTATACACCCGAGTTTCTTTCGTCGATATGTGACAATGAATGAAACATGGCTCCATCACTACACTCTTGAGTCCAATCGACGTCGGCAGAGTGGACAGCGACCGGTGAACCGTCCCTCCGAAGCGTGGAAAGACTCAAAAGTCCGTTGGCAAAGTGAATAGCCTCATGTTTTTTGGACGCCATGGAATAATTTTTTTATCGATTATCCTTTGAAAGAAAGGGAAAACCCATCATAATGACTATTATATGGCGGTTATGTGAGGGCGTTTGAAAGGTCGAAATCGCGGCAAACGGCCCATAATGAAGAAGAAAAAAGTGTTGTTTCCACCAAAGACAACACACCGTGCCACAAGTCATTGACGAAAACGATGGCAAAATTCATGAATTGGGCTTCCGAATTGCTTCCCGACCCACCGTATTCTCGCAGGGGGCTAATCACGGCATTCGAATACCGAGAACTTTTGATGCGAAATCTAAACTTTTTCGGGATCACGGAGTCGATATCGAGTTTTTTTGATCGACAATTTTTCGATTGGTAATTGGCAATAAGTAAAACATTTTCACTTTGGTTTTTACATTGTTTTCGCCATATAGGAATAGTAAATATATTGAGTTTTAGAGTTCAGAAATTGTGATGAGTTTGTAGTAAATTTACATAAATAATGAACATATTTTTTAATTATTTGTAGGACCAATGCAAACTCCAATAAAAGTTAAAACGCAAAAATTGGTCATAAGTCGAGTTCCGCAGCGAGGCATTCTAGCGTGGCTAAAAGAACCATATTATAAGCGCACAATGCTGAGATTGCGATATACAAGAGATACTTGTGATCGACCAAATACTGTACCATTGCCGTGACAACAATATACGCTTCTGGACCACCTTGTAAGAATTAGTGAATTAATGAAGGCTTGCCACGCGCAAAAAAGTTTTAAGACGGCAGACAATTGTAAAGTGATAAAATTGAGGTTCACAATCGCCACAAAAATTATTTTCCATTTGAACGGCCTACCTTCGTTCAGCCGAAATCGGCCGCATTGAGCCTGCATAAAGGTGACTTTCTAAACAGTGGCAACACCATGTTCAAAGCCATGTTACCTTAGACCAATAACAATGTGCACTTTTATTCCTTATTTGTCGGCGCGAATTATTTTATATTCAATTCCCCCTCATGCCTCCAATTAGGAAGGAAATTCGGAAAGGAAATGTAAAAAAGAGAATATGGTGCCCATTAAGAATATAATGCAATAAAAATTTACTTTTTCAGTTTGAAACTCCAAAAACATGTTTTGTTTCTAGCATGTCTATTTTGCCAACTTAATTTTGTCATTGTCTTTTGGCTCTGCTTCGTTTTTTGGCTGTTTGGGCAACGCTTGAGAAATTGCCTCAAATTTCGGAGTCGAATGCCGTGGATCCAAAACTTTTAATCGATCGAACAATTTTTTCGATACGATTATGAATATCCGATATCGAATGCCGTGATTAGCCCCAAGAATCTGGCCCCAGCGACTTTTTCTTATGTTCTCAAGACCTTGAAAAGGATGCTCGCAGGGGAAAAATTGGCTTGGCAAATGAGAGGTGATCGCCGAAACATATGAGGCTCTATTTTGAGGCAAAACCGAAGGAAAGTACTACCAAAATTGGGTATAAAAATTGGAAGGTCGTTATA
>PGFW01015198.1:18521-29201 GCA_003123925.1 Haematobia irritans | reverse complement strand
CTTTAAAGGAAAATTATTTCGCGTCAATGGAAAACTTCGTTTGTCTAAAATTTCGTTCCACAGAAATGAAAACTCTTTTTTTCAGAGTATGTACCGTATGTGTGCTTAACTGTATGTATTGCTTCTGCGCCAGAACAATATAAAATTAAATCATTTCCTTTTACAAAAGTTGTATTTGCTTTGTATTTGTAAGAAAGGGCCCATCTAAAGTGGTCTGTGTCCTTTAAATAAACGTTCTTTGAATCGGCTATGCGTGTTTGTGCTCAGCAATTTGACCTATAAATAGAACACTTGACTGTGTGTATCGCTTGTGCGACAGGACAAAAATTTTGTTAAAATTTTATTTCTGCTAGAAATTTTTGTCAAAATTTTCTTTCTATAGAAAATTTTTGTGATAAATTTTATTTTCTATAGATAATTTTTTGCTTAAAATTTATTATTTCTGTAGGAAAATTTTGTCAAAATTTTTTTTGTCTTACTTTTGTCAAACTGAATTTATATACGTATTGGATCGATCTGTTTTGGATTTAATATATACCACGTATGGACTTACATTTACAATTTAGAAGATGGTGTTAGGGAGGTTTTTAAGATACTCTTGCCATCGGCAAGCGTTACCCGCAACTTAAGTAATTCGATTGTGGAGATGCGCAGTGTTTAGAAGGGAAGTTTCTAGCAATCATACTGAGGAGGGCTACATAAGCTTCGGCCCTGGCCCGAACTTCACGGCGTACTATTACTTGTTTTTTCAATTCAACCTTCTCACACATACAGCATTCCAAACATTAAATTTTTTTTACACTCAACACACACATTTTTTTTACTTTAAAACAAATTTATTAATTGTTTTTTTGAATATTTGTAAAAATTTAGTTGCTAAAAGAAATTCTTTGGCTTAGAAAATTTGTCTTTTGCTTTAGAAGAATTTTATTATTTCCTACGAACGATTTCTTTTATATATGGCACACTCTTTTTCTCGTACACTTCAAAAAAAGTTAATTGGATCCAAAAAGTTAAACCTTCCCTTAGTATCAACTCATTAAAGGCCAGGTCAACCATTTTTTGATGCCAATTCTCTTTTTTTGAGTGTACGGAAAAGAATTGTCAGTATTATGTAAGGAAATGTTATATATTACATAAATTGAAATGCGAATATTATACCGCGTTTTGGCAAACAAATTGTACTTTTATAGAAAATATTAACTAAAATTTTATTTCTTTAAGATTTTCTTTTTTGCAAAATTGTATTTCTACTAAAAAAAATTGCAAAAATTTTATTTCTTATAGAAAATTAGTTGCAACATTTTATGCTTACACAACAAATTTTTGCAAATTTTCGTATAGAGAATTTTTTTTTGAAAAAATTACCAATGTGATGTAAATGGACCAAAATTCGATTAAAAATCCGTTGGGTAAACCATCGCGGACCAAATAAAAACCAGAAATTATTTGGACCATTTTTTGGTTTCCCGGTCGGTAACAAAATTAGCAACCCTGGTAGGAGTTTTATATATATTAGAAGTGCTAGAGCATGGTCGTAGAGCCCGCCTTAAGTAAATTTTTGAGAGTTTTTAATTGCTAATCTTGCAGAGAGGAAGTTAAAAATTTTGTCTATATTTCAATACAATTCAAAAATAGAAGAATTTAAAATTGTGGTTTAATTTTAAGTCAAATGTAATAGCTGACACAGTAAGAATTTGAAAAATATTCGCTGTGGCCATATACTATTACGAAATTTTTTAAAAGGACAAAAAATTGACGAAATCATTTACCCTGCTTGTTATGTCAGTTTTTTTTTCGGTATTTTTTTCTTAATTGAAGTAGGCCAATCGACTTAGATTAGTGCCCAAATAAAAAAAAAAATATTTTTTAATAATAACAATCTATAAAAGTGACAATTCGATTTGGAATTGACTCTTTGACTATTTTTTTAAATAAAATTCCAAAGATCAACGAATTAATTTTTTAAGTTAGGTTTTTTTTAGTATTTCTTTCTAATTCAAATAAACGACTTTTTTGTATGTTGATTTTTTGAGAATTTTTTTCCAATTTCAAATAACAGGGACTTTTTGATGTTTGTGCAAATCGACACCTAGATAGTGGACAAAAAAATGATATATTTTTTTTGACTTTTCATGTTGGCCAATCGAGTCAAATGTGGAAAATTGTTCGTATAGAAGCTAAAGATGTGCTCTTCTTTAGATAAAAACAATTTAGGGCTCTATCTAGCCTTCAAATCTGAATTCAATTAAAATTTAAACTTGGATACGATCTATGGATTTATCGAATTTTCATTCTCTACTTGCAATATATCAATAAAAGTTGTTCACGGTGCAATGTCAGTTCAAAAATTCAAATTTTACAACAAGCTATATACGCCGTAAGTTCGGCCAGGCCGAAGCTTGATTGTACCTCCACCATGGATTGCGAGAAACTTCTTCTAAACAACTGCATCCACAGTCGAAAATTACTAGTTTGCGGGGGTAACGCTTGCCTATGGCAAGGTATCTTAAAACTCCTAACCACCGTCTTCTAAATTATAAGTAAGTCCATACATATATACCAACATTAAATAAAAAAGACCGATGAAATAGCGTTTTCATCTTTTCTATAGCAAATAAAATTTTGACAAAAATTTGATGTAGAAATAAAAATTATTGGTAGATATTTTTTGGCCTCGAAGTGGCAACCACCGATTAATGCTACGATTATGACCAATTTTTGTGTGGATTTGGATTCGACGTATATATAACTATAAGACCGATATGGTGTCATTTTGTATGTTTGTTAGCGACACGCCAAAAAAATAATTCTTTCCTCCCAAACGAAATTTTACGACAAACAAAGTTTCTTTCTCATTTGCTTTTCACTGTAAGGAAGTGGTATTTGGAAGAAAAGTATTATAACTTTTGTTTGATAAACGTTTATTTTTCTTCCAGGATTGCAGAAAACAAATTTCATAAAGACAAACTCAAAAAAAGATTCGTTTTTCTTCCTTAAATTGCATTTTTCCCTCACATCTTTCTCACATACACGAGGTTTTTTAGTTCTTTAACAACCTTTTCCTGTATACCAAAACAATGTAGAAGAACTTATACGATTTTATAAAAAATTTTAAAAATTTTTTTTTACGCTTTCGCTGACGACGGAGAATGCGAACCGCGGACCATGCACTCTGTAAGCCAACCACACTATCCACTGAGCTTATGTACCTGATATGGTCATCAATAGTAATATCCATATAGTTATATTTACATAGCATAGCTTGACGGCGCCACGGAACCGATTCCAACAAACGTTTATTTAACATTAAACAACAACATTTAAGTTTCGGCACCGTGGAGCAGTGGTTAGCTACGTCCGACTTGTGCATTACGCCAAGGGTTCGTGGGTTCGATCCCGGTGCTTTCGACCAAAGTTTTTTTGTTTTTTTTTTACATGATATTCGAGATATGTTCGGAATATCTCGCGCCAAAAATGTTCAACATTAACATTGAAGTATATTAAATTTTGAACTGTAAATGTGTTTCCTATTAAAGACTAAAGTCATGAAAAGACCAGTGTTTGATATAAACGGAAATGGACTGTGTGTTCGTTCTTCAAAATAACTTTTTTTATTGATAAAATAAAAATTTTTAACAAACGAATTTTGTCTGTTGATTAAAAGTTTAAAAATTTCGAAGAGCAATTCCAAAAAAACCTCTAACAAAAGAAACACGTTTTTCGGTACAGCGTTTTTCCAAACGTTTTTTTCTTTGCGTGTACTAACACACGTTTCCAAATTTTAGACCCGGATCGGATGAATTTTGCTCCTCAAGAGGCTCCGCAAGCCAAACTTCTGGAAGAAACGGTTTATATGGGGCTATATCGTCTAATTATGGACCGATGTGAACCAAGTTTGGATGGTTTGTTAGAGACCATTATACCAACACGATGTACCAAATTTCAGCAGAATAGGGATGGAAATGTGCTTCTTCTTTTGGAGGCCCCTCAGCCCAAATCTTGGGGATCGGTTTACATGGGTGGCTTATATAATTATGGGAGGCCGGAGTGGGTACAAGATTTTTGCTTGGTTGTTAGAGATCATATACCAATTACGATGTAGCCAATTTCAACACAGAGATAGGATGAAAATTTGCTTCCCTTTGAGGCTCCGCAAGCCAAAATCTGGGATCGGGTTATATGGGGAGCTTACGGTAAAAGTGTAACTCGATATGGCCCATTTGCAATACCTATCCGAACCCTACATCAATAACAACTACTATTGTTGCCAAGTTTTCAAGTCCGATAGCTTGTTTCGTTTCGGAAGTTAGGCGTTGATTTCACAGACGGACGGACGGACATGGCTTAGATCGTACTCAGAATTTCACCACGACCCAGAAAGTTATATATACTTTATGGGGTCTTAGAGCAATTATTTTCGGATGTGTTTACAAAACGGAAATGACAAAGTTTAATATACTACCCCTATTGGTGGTAGGTATAAAAATATTTTCCAAATAGAAAAAGTTTTTCTTATTTTCCCTTAAACACAAAATTTAAATCCCCAAAATGAGTATTCGCCTAGATTTGAAGCGTTTTTTATCTTAAATCAGAATGGTTTATTGAAATATCAGTTTAATTTAAAGACGGTTTTTTAAATCAGAACATGTTTTCATAACTTAAGGAAATTGTGCCTTACTTCAAAGACATTATGACTTTCAAAGGAGGGCCGCCAAAATTTCAAAGATTCCTATCCTAAAATAATAACCAAAAATTGAAACAAGATTTTTTAAACTTTCTTTTTCATTCAACTTTTATTTAAATTAAATTTTTCTTAAATCGTATTATAAAAAGTTTTAAATTAAAAATAAAAAAATCCCCTAGACCATTAAACCAAAAATTTTAAAAAATTTTAAATATAGTGTGTTTTAAAATTATAGCATTGTAGTCATATGTAGGTTCAATATTTTCAGTGTTACATTTGTTTCGGACCATTATAACTATACAGCATCAATAAGTTATTATAAAACTTCACAGCAAAAAAGCGTCGCCAAAAAAAAGAATAGTTGAAAATGTTCTTTTTGGAATCCGGGAAGTGGTGCAACAATTGGCGGCAGAAGCGATGAATTTAACATTGGGCTTGTCACTAGGACGGGATTCCAACCAATTCAGTTGCCGTTTTGCACTGGAATTTTTTGCATCACTTCTCTAAGGTCTTGATGTGCCGAAATTCAGTTGTTTTTGGATATGAATTAAGAAAATATGTTTTGTATCTTTGACAAACTAAAGAAATTTTAATTTTTTTTTATGATTTTTTAATGCGTTCGTAAAGGCGTTGTCTGCGGAAGCGTTTGACATCAAAATATTTTCCACGAACTCGCCAAGTTGTTCTTAGGAATTTAAAGGATTTAACATTCATTTTGGCGAAAGTTTAATAATTGTGTACATTTTGATTAGTTCTTCAATCTATTTTAACACCTATTTTGAAGACAACAAACCAATTAAATTTTCCCCATTAAAATCTATGAAAAAGTGAAGCTATAAAATTTAACTCAAATTGAACTTCCTAATCGCAGTTAAAATAAAGAACGGTTATTGGGGAGAGATTTTTGGAAGTTGGTTCCTTTAGAACGATACTTCCAACATTATTTTTGCTGGCGTTATTGTTTTATTTTATCAAAATTTTTTATTTTATCAAAATTTCTTGGTTAATGAATTATTAAAAATTTTCTTCTTGGTATAGTGAAATTGTGTTCATTATTATTATTTAATTTTTTTTAATTGTTACTTATTTTTTGTTATTATTATTATTTTAGTATTTTTAATAAAATTTTTTGCTTACTTTGAATTAACATGAAATAAACCTTTAGAAAAAAAAGTTTCTATACCAAAAGTAATTACACAATTTTTAATTTTTTAAATTTGAAATTCGTCCTTTTTTTATTTTTTCAAAAAAAAAAAAAAATAGTAAAATTTGATGTAAAATTGTGACTGTTATCGAAATTTTGCAACAGTGCTAAAAAAATTCTTAATAATTTGTTTAAACTGCAGTGTTTTCTTCCAGGATTTTCTTTAAACAAAAGACAAAAATTTAATGTTTTTAATAAAATTCTTAAATTTGACAAGAAAAAAGATTAAACTTAGTTTGTATTTTGTTCCATTTTTGTAGAATATTTTATTGAAAAAATTTCAAACAAAAAAAAATATTGAAGAAATATTTTTTTAGTTCTTTTCTTTTTTTTTGTTTTCTTTTAGTTCTTTTTGTGTGCTATTAAAAATTGGCCAAATTTTGCTTAAAGAATATTTCTTTCAGATGCTAATATTTTTTGGTAATATAGCATTTCTAAATTATGAACTTACAGTCAGTTCAGTGACCGTATTATATAAATAGAAACTTTTGTCATTTTTATTTTGTATTATCTCTTAGAGCCATGAAGCATATCAAAAATTACTTACCTGATTTTTGTTGGACACGTTTTTTATTTATTCACCACCTAAGTTTTCCAATTAACAACCAATCAACCGCCAATTCGTTGGAAATTAAAACCACAGGCGTTTCATTTGTTTATCACTTAATTATTTCAAGTGGTATTGTTTTTTTTCGGTGATCGATTTTCACTTTGCAAGTAGCGTAAGACGCACGATTCATTGGCTGTTTTTTTAAAATATCTCTAAAGAAAGAAAACAAAAGCAATTATTGGTATGCAAACAACAACGAGTTATTGTTGGTAGTAGCTTAGTATAACATATCTACGAATATACGAAAATAGTTTAAAAAATAAATTTGAAATTCTAAAATAATTTTGAAACATGTTTTTTTTTGTTCCTATCCCTTATGAGTTATCTTTTTGAGGTTAAGGCCGGGTATGCACCTCTAGCGAAATTTTCGGAGGTAGCAAAAATGTATTTTAAGTCTACAACAAAAAAACAGGGCTGTTGTACACAAATTTTAAACAGCTAATCGCTTTTAAAAAATTTGTTAAATATGTTCCAAATATTCCTCAAATAAATTGTTTATTTATTTACAGACCTATTAAAACTTTTTACGCACACGCAATGACTTTGGTTTAAATAAAATTAAATGTTTGCCTGCCAAATATGCTTTTTTGGACAACCCTGTTATTTTTCATTAGGAGGTGCGTCACAGCTTTAGCGAACTCTGAACGCTACCGAAAATTCGGTTAGCATTACAATAGAATGCATTTCTTATGGCCGAATGAAATTTTTCGCTAGGAGGTGCCATTACGTCCTGTAAGCATAAAATTTGCATTGCACCATTAAAAGATTTGTATCGATTACCATCATTATTAGGTTGATAATTAACAAATTTCGTAATTCCCTACGACGTTAAGATTTTATCTATAGAAAAAGAATTTTTTGACAAAATTTTCTATTAGGAAATAAAAATTTTTGACGAAAATTTTCTTATAGAAATAAAATTTTGACAAAATTTTCTATAGAAATAAAATTTTGCAGCAAATTTTTCTATAGAAATAAAATTTTTTTGACAAAATTTTCTATTAGAAATAAATTTTTTGACAAAATTTCTATAGAAATAAATTTTGACAAAATTTTTCTATAGAAATAAAATTTTTACAAAAATTTCTATTGGAAATAAAATCTTTGACAAAATTTTCCTATAGAAATAAAATTTTTGAACAAAATTTTTCTATAGAAATAAAATTTTGGACAAAGATTTCTCTTATAGAAATAAAATTTTTGACAAAATTTTCTATAGGAATAAAATTTTTTACAAAAATTTCTATGGAAATAAATTTTTGATCAATTTTCTATAGAAAATAACAATTTTTTGACAAAAATTTTCTATTAGAAATAAAATTTTGACAAACATTTTTTCTTATTAGAAATAAAAATTTGACAAATTTTCTCTATAGAAATTAAAATTGTGACAAAAATTATCGATTAGAAATAAAATTTGACAAAAAAAAAATTTTCTAGTTGAGAAATAAAATGTGACAACAATTTCTCTATAGAGAAAAATTGTTCGAAAAATTCTCTATAGAAATAAAATTTTCTTATAGAAATTTAAAATTTTTGACAAAAATTTTCTATAGAAATAAAATCTTGTGACAAAATTTTCTATAGAAACTAAAATTTTTTACAAAACATTTACAATTATTAATTGAAATAGTTGGCGAAAATTTTCTTATAAAAATAAAATATTGGGCAAAAATTTTCCTATTAGAATAAAAATTTTGGGTGCCAAAATTTTCATTTGAAAATAAGAATATATGGAAAATTTTCTATAGAAATAAATTTTGACAAAATTTTCATATTTGAAATAAAATTTTCACAAAAATTTTCTCCCTACTTAGAATACAAATTTTGACAAAACTTTTCCCCGCCTAGACGCAGCGGGTCCGCGGGCCCCGTCTGCCATCCCGGAGAACACCGGCCGCCTGCCGCCTGCGCAACGATCCCGGCTCGCGCGCCGCCCCGCTGTATAGAGAAATAAAATTTTGTACAAAATCTTTCTATAGAAATAAAATTTTGACAAAATTTTTCTTAAAAATAAAATTTTGACAAAATTGTTCGTATAGGAAATAAAATTTTTGACAAAATTTTCCTATAGAAAATAAAATTTTTCTGACAAAATTTTCTATAGAAATACAAGATTCTTTGAGGAAAAAAAAATTTTTTTGTTGAGAAATAAAATTTATATTTGTTGTTTTGATCTCAGGCGTTAAAAAGTCTATAGGCGCTTTGCCCAAATAACATTTGACAAACATTCTTTTCCTCTGTTGGTTAAGCCTACTCTTTGTTTAGTTTTTGTCAACGGCAATGGTTTTTAAGCTGATCGATTTTCAAAAACACGAAATCATGCATGAAGTACAAACAACAATCAACACAAACACAAACGAATTGCAAATAAAATTTTGATAAATTTTTCATATAGAAATAAATATGTTACACACAAACCTTTCCATTAGATAATAAAAGCTGTTGGACAAAAACTCTTTGTCTATAGAGAATAAAATTTTGGACAAACACCTTTTATCTATGAGAAATACACATTTTTGACAAAATTTTCCTATCAGGAATTAAAATTGTTTAAGAAAAATTTTCTATCAGAAATAAAATTTTCCCGAGGAAAATACCGAAATTCTTGTCGGAAAAATTTTCTATAGGAATACAGTTTTTTGACAAAATTTTCTAAAGAAATAAAATTTGAAGCTAAATTTCTTCTATAGAATATAACAATATTTATGAACATTTTTCTATTAGCAAACACCAATTGTGTGTAACAATTTCTAAATGAAATAAATGTTTGAGCAAAATTTCTATAGAAATAAAATTTTCATGAATACAGTTTCTAATAGAACATAAAATATTTGTTGAAAATTTTCTATTAGAAATTAACATTTTGTGGAAATTTTTATAGAATAAAATATCTGTGAAATTTTCTAATTAGAAATAACTATTTTTGTGGAAACTTTCTCTATAAAAAAAAAAAAAAATGGCGACGGATGCTGAAAATTTTCCCTATACAGAAATTAAAAATTTTGTGCAATAATCCTATTTATTAAGAATTTTAAAATTTTTCAGAAAACTTCTGTAGAACATAATAATTTTTGCATAAATTTCTTATAAAAATTAAATTTTGACATAGACAAATTTTCTGTCAGAAATAAGAATTTGAACAAACATTTTCTAGCTACGGGCAAATAAAATTTTGTTTGTGTTGTTTGTTGTTTTTTTTTATTTTCAACGCCTTAAACCATGCATTGACTTAAACTACAAGTGTAGCTTAACCGATCCGAGGAAAATAATGTTTTTTGTCAAATTTATTTTGGGCAAAGCCCCATATTAGACTGAAGATGTTGTTTATGGACGCACGGCTTCGGAATTTACCACATTCCTTCATTTCAAAAATTTTTTATTGAAATAACTCAAACAATAGCAAACCAACCACGAATCCGAAGATAGAGGAAGCACGATCAGAAACAAACCCAGCCAACTGTATCTCAAATCGATTGACGTTGACATTGACAAAGGAAAAGGAAATTGCGTTTGCCAAATTTGTTTAGGCAAAGGCCGACTATTCAAAAACCTTTTTTTGGGAGGTTCAAGTGTAATACTCACTTTTGAGTTTAGTGAACTTACCCGAATTTATTCTTGAATAATTGGTGATAGTTTTTGCTCTTAAGTAGAGGGTCGTTTGATTTATTATTATTAGTTATTATTTTAAACATCATAATAAAATTAATGAAAATTAAATACAACAAATGAGGCACTAATTAACAAATTTTTCGACATTTAGATAGAGGGTGTTGATGGAGGACACAAATTGGATGTGAAGTTTTTCAAAATAATATATTTTTTTTAAATTTTGTTTGATTTTTTGTATAAAATTTTCGTTCAAATATTTGGTGTGTCTTTTTGGCACAGATGGGAACCGTGTACCATTTGCTTTTGCGGTAAGAAACAAAGTCATAGACTTTGATAAACGTTTTACTCTTTTACTGTAAACTAATTCTATTTTAAAATATCAAAATATCATATTAAATTTTCTGGCACTAGTTCGCATATCTGCTCTCAAACATCTTGCCTCACTTCCACGTTGGATTATTAAGTTCGTAGCAATTTTTTCCAGTAATACACAACAAGTTATACGTCGTTAGAAGAATTATTCGATTTAAGAATTCGAATAATTTCAAATTTTACGTTTTTGTTCCT
>PGFW01015198.1:5566-18496 GCA_003123925.1 Haematobia irritans | reverse complement strand
AAAAAATTTGCTACGAACTTAATAATCCATGTGGAAGTGAGCATGATTTGAGGGCAAATGTAACTAGCCAGAAATATATATTTTATATTTTTAAATAAATAGTTTACAGTACAAGAGTAAACATTTATCAAAGTCTATACTTTTTTCCTTGCAGCAAAAGCCAAAAAGACACACCAAAATTTGAAGATACTTTTACAAAAACTCAACAAAATTTAAAAAGAAAATATTATTTTGAAACTTCACATCCAATTTGTGTCCTCATCAACACCCTCTATCTAAATGTCGAAAAATTTGTTAATTAGTGCCTCATTTGTTGTATTTAATTTTCATTAATTTTATTATGATGTTTAAAATAATAACTAATAATAATAAATCAAACGACCCTCTACTTAAGAGCAAAAACTATCACCAATTATTCAAGAATAAATTCGGGTAAGTTCACTAAACTCAAAAGTGAGTATTACACTTGAACCTCCCAAAAAAAGGTTTTTGAATAGTCGGCCTTTGCCTAAACAAATTTGGCAAACGCAATTTCCTTTTCCTTTGTCAATGTCAACGTCAATCGATTTGAGATACAGTTGGCTGGGTTTGTTTCTGATCGTGCTTCCTCTATCTTCGGATTCGTGGTTGGTTTGCTATTGTTTGAGTTATTTCAATAAAAAATTTTTGAAATGAAGGAATGTGGTAAATTCCGAAGCCGTGCGTCCATAAACAACATCTTCAGTCTAATATGGGGCTTTGCCCAAAATAAATTTGACAAAAAACATTATTTTCCTCGGATCGGTTAAGCTACACTTGTAGTTTAAGTCAATGCATGGTTTAAGGCGTTGAAAATAAAAAAAAACAACAAACAACACAAACAAAATTTTATTTGCCCGTAGCTAGAAAATGTTTGTTCAAATTCTTATTTCTGACAGAAAATTTGTCTATGTCAAAATTTAATTTTTATAAGAAATTTATGCAAAAATTATTATGTTCTACAGAAGTTTTCTGAAAAATTTTAAAATTCTTAATAAATAGGATTATTGCACAAAATTTTTAATTTCTGTATAGGGAAAATTTTCAGCATCCGTCGCCATTTTTTTTTTTTTTTATAGAGAAAGTTTCCACAAAAATAGTTATTTCTAATTAGAAAATTTCACAGATATTTTATTCTATAAAAATTTCCACAAAATGTTAATTTCTAATAGAAAATTTTCAACAAATATTTTATGTTCTATTAGAAACTGTATTCATGAAAATTTTATTTCTATAGAAATTTTGCTCAAACATTTATTTCATTTAGAAATTGTTACACACAATTGGTGTTTGCTAATAGAAAAATGTTCATAAATATTGTTATATTCTATAGAAGAAATTTAGCTTCAAATTTTATTTCTTTAGAAAATTTTGTCAAAAAACTGTATTCCTATAGAAAATTTTTCCGACAAGAATTTCGGTATTTTCCTCGGGAAAATTTTATTTCTGATAGAAAATTTTTCTTAAACAATTTTAATTCCTGATAGGAAAATTTTGTCAAAAATGTGTATTTCTCATAGATAAAAGGTGTTTGTCCAAAATTTTATTCTCTATAGACAAAGAGTTTTTGTCCAACAGCTTTTATTATCTAATGGAAAGGTTTGTGTGTAACATATTTATTTCTATATGAAAAATTTATCAAAATTTTATTTGCAATTCGTTTGTGTTTGTGTTGATTGTTGTTTGTACTTCATGCATGATTTCGTGTTTTTGAAAATCGATCAGCTTAAAAACCATTGCCGTTGACAAAAACTAAACAAAGAGTAGGCTTAACCAACAGAGGAAAAGAATGTTTGTCAAATGTTATTTGGGCAAAGCGCCTATAGACTTTTTAACGCCTGAGATCAAAACAACAAATATAAATTTTATTTCTCAACAAAAAAATTTTTTTTTCCTCAAAGAATCTTGTATTTCTATAGAAAATTTTGTCAGAAAAATTTTATTTTCTATAGGAAAATTTTGTCAAAAATTTTATTTCCTATACGAACAATTTTGTCAAAATTTTATTTTTAAGAAAAATTTTGTCAAAATTTTATTTCTATAGAAAGATTTTGTACAAAATTTTATTTCTCTATACAGCGGGGCGGCGCGCGAGCCGGGATCGTTGCGCAGGCGGCAGGCGGCCGGTGTTCTCCGGGATGGCAGACGGGGCCCGCGGACCCGCTGCGTCTAGGCGGGGAAAAGTTTTGTCAAAATTTGTATTCTAAGTAGGGAGAAAATTTTTGTGAAAATTTTATTTCAAATATGAAAATTTTGTCAAAATTTATTTCTATAGAAAATTTTCCATATATTCTTATTTTCAAATGAAAATTTTGGCACCCAAAATTTTTATTCTAATAGGAAAATTTTTGCCCAATATTTTATTTTTATAAGAAAATTTTCGCCAACTATTTCAATTAATAATTGTAAATGTTTTGTAAAAAATTTTAGTTTCTATAGAAAATTTTGTCACAAGATTTTATTTCTATAGAAAATTTTTGTCAAAAATTTTAAATTTCTATAAGAAAATTTTATTTCTATAGAGAATTTTTCGAACAATTTTTCTCTATAGAGAAATTGTTGTCACATTTTATTTCTCAACTAGAAAATTTTTTTTTTGTCAAATTTTATTTCTAATCGATAATTTTTGTCACAATTTTAATTTCTATAGAGAAAATTTGTCAAATTTTTATTTCTAATAAGAAAAAATGTTTGTCAAAATTTTATTTCTAATAGAAAATTTTTGTCAAAAAATTGTTATTTTCTATAGAAAATTGATCAAAAATTTATTTCCATAGAAATTTTTGTAAAAAATTTTATTCCTATAGAAAATTTTGTCAAAAATTTTATTTCTATAAGAGAAATCTTTGTCCAAAATTTTATTTCTATAGAAAAATTTTGTTCAAAAATTTTATTTCTATAGGAAAATTTTGTCAAAGATTTTATTTCCAATAGAAATTTTTGTAAAAATTTTATTTCTATAGAAAAATTTTGTCAAAATTTATTTCTATAGAAATTTTGTCAAAAAATTTATTTCTAATAGAAAATTTTGTCAAAAAAATTTTATTTCTATAGAAAAATTTGCTGCAAAATTTTATTTCTATAGAAAATTTTGTCAAAATTTTATTTCTATAAGAAAATTTTCGTCAAAAATTTTTATTTCCTAATAGAAAATTTTGTCAAAAAATTCTTTTTCTATAGATAAAATCTTAACGTCGTAGGGAATTACGAAATTTGTTAATTATCAACCTAATAATGATGGTAATCGATACAAATCTTTTAATGGTGCAATGCAAATTTTATGCTTACAGGACGTAATGGCACCTCCTAGCGAAAAATTTCATTCGGCCATAAGAAATGCATTCTATTGTAATGCTAACCGAATTTTCGGTAGCGTTCAGAGTTCGCTAAAGCTGTGACGCACCTCCTAATGAAAAATAACAGGGTTGTCCAAAAAAGCATATTTGGCAGGCAAACATTTAATTTTATTTAAACCAAAGTCATTGCGTGTGCGTAAAAAGTTTTAATAGGTCTGTAAATAAATAAACAATTTATTTGAGGAATATTTGGAACATATTTAACAAATTTTTTAAAAGCGATTAGCTGTTTAAAATTTGTGTACAACAGCCCTGTTTTTTTGTTGTAGACTTAAAATACATTTTTGCTACCTCCGAAAATTTCGCTAGAGGTGCATACCCGGCCTTAACCTCAAAAAGATAACTCATAAGGGATAGGAACAAAAAAAAACATGTTTCAAAATTATTTTAGAATTTCAAATTTATTTTTTAAACTATTTTCGTATATTCGTAAAATTGTTATACTAAGCTACTTACAAACAATAACTCGATTTGTTGTTTGCATACCAATAATTGCTTTTGTTTTCTTTCTTTAGAGATATTTTAAAAAAACAGCCAATGAATCGTGCGTCTTACGCTACTTGCAAAGTGAAAATCGATCACCGAAAAAAAACAATACCACTTGAAATAATTAAGTGATAAACAAATGAAACGCCTGTGGTTTTAATTTCCAACGAATTGGCGGTTGATTGGTTGTTAATTGGAAAACTTAGGTGGTGAATAAATAAAAAACGTGTCCAACAAAAATCAGGTAAGTAATTTTTGATATGCTTCATGGCTCTAAGAGATAATACAAAATAAAAATGACAAAAGTTTCTATTTATATAATACGGTCACTGAACTGACTGTAAGTTCATAATTTAGAAATGCTATATTACCAAAAAATATTAGCATCTGAAAGAAATATTCTTTAAGCAAAATTTGGCCAATTTTTAATAGCACACAAAAAGAACTAAAAGAAAACAAAAAAAAAGAAAAGAACTAAAAAAATATTTCTTCAATATTTTTTTTTGTTTGAAATTTTTTCAATAAAATATTCTACAAAAATGGAACAAAATACAAACTAAGTTTAATCTTTTTTCTTGTCAAATTTAAGAATTTTATTAAAAACATTAAATTTTTGTCTTTTGTTTAAAGAAAATCCTGGAAGAAAACACTGCAGTTTAAACAAATTATTAAGAATTTTTTTAGCACTGTTGCAAAATTTCGATAACAGTCACAATTTTACATCAAATTTTACTATTTTTTTTTTTTTTTGAAAAAATAAAAAAAGGACGAATTTCAAATTTAAAAAATTAAAAATTGTGTAATTACTTTTGGTATAGAAACTTTTTTTTCTAAAGGTTTATTTCATGTTAATTCAAAGTAAGCAAAAAATTTTATTAAAAATACTAAAATAATAATAATAACAAAAAATAAGTAACAATTAAAAAAAATTAAATAATAATAATGAACACAATTTCACTATACCAAGAAGAAAATTTTTAATAATTCATTAACCAAGAAATTTTGATAAAATAAAAAATTTTGATAAAATAAAACAATAACGCCAGCAAAAATAATGTTGGAAGTATCGTTCTAAAGGAACCAACTTCCAAAAATCTCTCCCCAATAACCGTTCTTTATTTTAACTGCGATTAGGAAGTTCAATTTGAGTTAAATTTTATAGCTTCACTTTTTCATAGATTTTAATGGGGAAAATTTAATTGGTTTGTTGTCTTCAAAATAGGTGTTAAAATAGATTGAAGAACTAATCAAAATGTACACAATTATTAAACTTTCGCCAAAATGAATGTTAAATCCTTTAAATTCCTAAGAACAACTTGGCGAGTTCGTGGAAAATATTTTGATGTCAAACGCTTCCGCAGACAACGCCTTTACGAACGCATTAAAAAATCATAAAAAAAAATTAAAATTTCTTTAGTTTGTCAAAGATACAAAACATATTTTCTTAATTCATATCCAAAAACAACTGAATTTCGGCACATCAAGACCTTAGAGAAGTGATGCAAAAAATTCCAGTGCAAAACGGCAACTGAATTGGTTGGAATCCCGTCCTAGTGACAAGCCCAATGTTAAATTCATCGCTTCTGCCGCCAATTGTTGCACCACTTCCCGGATTCCAAAAAGAACATTTTCAACTATTCTTTTTTTTGGCGACGCTTTTTTGCTGTGAAGTTTTATAATAACTTATTGATGCTGTATAGTTATAATGGTCCGAAACAAATGTAACACTGAAAATATTGAACCTACATATGACTACAATGCTATAATTTTAAAACACACTATATTTAAAATTTTTTAAAATTTTTGGTTTAATGGTCTAGGGGATTTTTTTATTTTTAATTTAAAACTTTTTATAATACGATTTAAGAAAAATTTAATTTAAATAAAAGTTGAATGAAAAAGAAAGTTTAAAAAATCTTGTTTCAATTTTTGGTTATTATTTTAGGATAGGAATCTTTGAAATTTTGGCGGCCCTCCTTTGAAAGTCATAATGTCTTTGAAGTAAGGCACAATTTCCTTAAGTTATGAAAACATGTTCTGATTTAAAAAACCGTCTTTAAATTAAACTGATATTTCAATAAACCATTCTGATTTAAGATAAAAAACGCTTCAAATCTAGGCGAATACTCATTTTGGGGATTTAAATTTTGTGTTTAAGGGAAAATAAGAAAAACTTTTTCTATTTGGAAAATATTTTTATACCTACCACCAATAGGGGTAGTATATTAAACTTTGTCATTTCCGTTTTGTAAACACATCCGAAAATAATTGCTCTAAGACCCCATAAAGTATATATAACTTTCTGGGTCGTGGTGAAATTCTGAGTACGATCTAAGCCATGTCCGTCCGTCCGTCTGTGAAATCAACGCCTAACTTCCGAAACGAAACAAGCTATCGGACTTGAAAACTTGGCAACAATAGTAGTTGTTATTGATGTAGGGTTCGGATAGGTATTGCAAATGGGCCATATCGAGTTACACTTTTACCGTAAGCTCCCCATATAACCCGATCCCAGATTTTGGCTTGCGGAGCCTCAAAGGGAAGCAAATTTTCATCCTATCTCTGTGTTGAAATTGGCTACATCGTAATTGGTATATGATCTCTAACAACCAAGCAAAAATCTTGTACCCACTCCGGCCTCCCATAATTATATAAGCCACCCATGTAAACCGATCCCCAAGATTTGGGCTGAGGGGCCTCCAAAAGAAGAAGCACATTTCCATCCCTATTCTGCTGAAATTTGGTACATCGTGTTGGTATAATGGTCTCTAACAAACCATCCAAACTTGGTTCACATCGGTCCATAATTAGACGATATAGCCCCATATAAACCGTTTCTTCCAGAAGTTTGGCTTGCGGAGCCTCTTGAGGAGCAAAATTCATCCGATCCGGGTCTAAAATTTGGAAACGTGTGTTAGTACACGCAAAGAAAAAAACGTTTGGAAAAACGCTGTACCGAAAAACGTGTTTCTTTTGTTAGAGGTTTTTTTGGAATTGCTCTTCGAAATTTTTAAACTTTTAATCAACAGACAAAATTCGTTTGTTAAAAATTTTTATTTTATCAATAAAAAAAGTTATTTTGAAGAACGAACACACAGTCCATTTCCGTTTATATCAAACACTGGTCTTTTCATGACTTTAGTCTTTAATAGGAAACACATTTACAGTTCAAAATTTAATATACTTCAATGTTAATGTTGAACATTTTTGGCGCGAGATATTCCGAACATATCTCGAATATCATGTAAAAAAAAAACAAAAAAACTTTGGTCGAAAGCACCGGGATCGAACCCACGAACCCTTGGCGTAATGCACAAGTCGGACGTAGCTAACCACTGCTCCACGGTGCCGAAACTTAAATGTTGTTGTTTAATGTTAAATAAACGTTTGTTGGAATCGGTTCCGTGGCGCCGTCAAGCTATGCTATGTAAATATAACTATATGGATATTACTATTGATGACCATATCAGGTACATAAGCTCAGTGGATAGTGTGGTTGGCTTACAGAGTGCATGGTCCGCGGTTCGCATTCTCCGTCGTCAGCGAAAGCGTAAAAAAAAATTTTTAAAATTTTTTATAAAATCGTATAAGTTCTTCTACATTGTTTTGGTATACAGGAAAAGGTTGTTAAAGAACTAAAAAACCTCGTGTATGTGAGAAAGATGTGAGGGAAAAATGCAATTTAAGGAAGAAAAACGAATCTTTTTTTGAGTTTGTCTTTATGAAATTTGTTTTCTGCAATCCTGGAAGAAAAATAAACGTTTATCAAACAAAAGTTATAATACTTTTCTTCCAAATACCACTTCCTTACAGTGAAAAGCAAATGAGAAAGAAACTTTGTTTGTCTAAAATTTCGTTTGGGAGGAAAGAATTATTTTTTTGCGTGTCGCTAACAAACATACAAAATGACACCATATCGGTCTTATAGTTATATATACGTCGAATCCAAATCCACACAAAAATTGGTCATAATCGTAGCATTAATCGGTGGTTGCCACTTCGAGGCCAAAAAATATCTACCAATAATTTTTATTTCTACATCAAATTTTTGTCAAAATTTTATTTGCTATAGAAAAGATGAAAACGCTATTTCATCGGTCTTTTTTATTTAATGTTGGTATATATGTATGGACTTACTTATAATTTAGAAGACGGTGGTTAGGAGTTTTAAGATACCTTGCCATAGGCAAGCGTTACCCCCGCAAACTAGTAATTTTCGACTGTGGATGCAGTTGTTTAGAAGAAGTTTCTCGCAATCCATGGTGGAGGTACAATCAAGCTTCGGCCTGGCCGAACTTACGGCGTATATAGCTTGTTGTAAAATTTGAATTTTTGAACTGACATTGCACGTGAACAACTTTATTGATATATTGCAAGTAGAGAATGAAAATTCGATAAATCCATAGATCGTATCCAAGTTTTAATTTTATTGATTCAGATTTGAAGCTAGATAGAGCCCTAAATATGTTTTTATTCTAAAGAAGACACATCTTTAGCTTCTATAGAACATTTCAACATTTGATCGATTGGCCAACATGAAAAGTCAAAAAAAATATATATTTTTTTGTCACTATCTAGTGTCGATTTGCCAACATCAAAAGTCTGTTATTTGAATTGGAAAAAATTTCAAAAATCAACATCAAAAGTCGTTTATTTGAATTAGAAAGAAATACTAAAAAACCTACTTAAAAAATTATTCGTTGATTTTTGAATTTTATTAAAAAAAAAAATAGTCAAAGAGTCTTTTTACAGATTTTATTATTAAAAATATTTTTTTTTATTTTGGTCACTACCTAATGTCGATTGGCTACTTCAATTAAGAAAAAAATACCAAAAAACTGACATAAAAGCAGGGTAAATGATTCGTCAATTTTTGCTTCTTAAAAAATTCGTATAGTATATAAGGAGAGAGAATGGGCAGCGTTTACCGCAACTTCAAAAGTAATTCGATTGTGGATGCAGTGTTTAAGAAGAAGTTTTCTACGCCAATCCCATGGTGATAACATAAGCTGCCGGCCTGGCGAACTTACGGCCGTATATACTTGTTTTTAAATTTTGAATTTTGAACTGACATTGTACGTGAACAACTTTATTGATATAAATTTGCAAGTAGCCCCGTCAAAAAAATTTTGGAATTCTTTCAAAGGCACAAACTTCAAAAGACTTCCTGAAGATGCACTCCCAATGATTAACTACCCAGGAAAGTTCTTTTGATATTTTTAAAAAAACTGTGAGTTTTTTCATACTTTAATCGTAATTTTTAACTTTTTTTTGTTTCATAGGTTTAAACAGAGTAAGAATCAATAAAAATGGTACCAAATCATTTATAGTTTGGTCGAAAAAAAAATGCTAAATCCAATCTGAAAAAATTTCTGAAATTTTTGAAAAATAATTCTGAGGTCAACGCTTCCGCAAGCGTTGAATCCCATTAAATAATTATAAAAATTATTTATTGAAAAATATTCACAATTTTTTTTAATTTACATCCGATAAACCATTGAATTCGGATACACCTAAAGAAGTTTCTGCAAATTCAGGTACGGGCTGTTGAATATGAGGACTTCCGTCCTAATGACACCCATGTTAAAAATTCATACGCTTTCGCGTCAATTTTGCACCACTTCCGGATTCCAAAAAGAACATTTTCATTACTCCTTTGGCGCGCTTTTTTTTTGCTGGGTAGAGAATGAAAATTCGATAAATCCATAGAATTCTTGTATCCAAGTTTTAATTTTATTGATTCAGATTTGAAGCTAGATAGAGCCCTAAAATATGTTTTTATTCTAAAGAAGACACATCTTTATCTTCTATAGAACATTTCAACATTTGGCCGATTGACCAACATCAAAATTTTTGACGGTTTTGATGTTGGTCATAATATATATTTTTTTATTTTTTTGTCATTATCTAGTGTCGATTGTGCCAAATCCAAAAGTCCTGTCATTTGAATTGGAAAAAAATTCCAATCATTAAAGTAGATTAATTGAATTAAAAAAAATACAAAAAAAACTTACCTTAAAGAAATTATTCGTTATGATTTTGAAAATTATTCGTTGAAGTAAGTAAAGTAGAAAAGTCGGGAGGGGCCGACCTAAATCATAACCCTAAACCACCCCTAACTGAAATTAGTAACAGTAAGCATTTGTGGGGTATCATTGGTATAGGTTTTGGAGAACATAAAAAGGGGGTACATGTTTAGGTGTCTTCACAATCTGAGGCAGAAAAAATGGAACTATAGTTTATTTTGCGACCAAAAAAAAAAAAAAAAGTAGTATGCACTAATATTGAGTCCATTATTAAAAAAAGAGGAATCGGTCAATAGAATTTATCGGTAAGAGCTAACATGTAAGTCTAATAACATCCAGCTAGTACAATCAAAATTTGAAATTTACATAACATTATGGTTAAACAAATAAGTGTATTATGGCCAAATATGATCAAAATCGAGCGAGTGCATATATACTGGGACCTATATCTAGAATCTGAACCAATTGTATAATATTTGCAGGTATGATGATACCAACAGCACTTTTGTGTATAAATTTGAGTACGGATCAGTTAATAAATGAGCCCTATGTCAAAAAATACAGGTATTAGGGCAAAATTTTTCAAAAATCGGGGCGATAAAATATATATGGGAGCTATATCTTAAGATTTGACCGCGACTTCGAAAATGAATTTTGCAAACATACAGTTAGTGGCTTAAGAAGATTATATTGGCCAACCTGGTTACAATCGTTGATAAAGAAGGGTTTTACGGCCAAATTTGGCAAAAATCGGGTGATACATTATATATGGGGGGCTAATATCTAAATCTGAACCGATTTCCGATGAAAAATTTCGCACATACAGTAGAGCTGATTAAGAAGATTAACATTTAGCCAACTTTGAGTACGACGGTTGATAAATATAGGGTTTCTACGGCAAATTTTGACCAAATCGGCCGAATTTAGAATGAATCTTTTTTTGCATGAACTGATAAGATCTATTTTTATTTTATTATTATATTATAATTTTTACCTTTTGGCCAAATTTGGGTGAGATCCGTTTGAAAACGAAACCGCAACGTGAACCCCTTGTCGAAATCGGGCGATACATATATATGGGAGCTATATTCTAAATTTGATCCGTTTCTTTCAAATTCAATAGCGGTTCGTCGCCTTGTTCCCAAAAAAACTCCTGTACCAAATTTCATCAAAAAATCGTTAATAATTGCGACCAGAATCTGTGAACAACAAATACATGGACAGACGGACGGCACGGATCACCAGGCGCAGATCGACTCAGGAGGTGATTCTGAGTCGATCGGGTATTATATTTTATGGGGTCTAAAATCAAATATTTCTGGTAAGCACATTTTTTGGCCGATCAAACTTATTATACCCCTGAGGTTTAGGGGTATAAAATCAGTCGAAGAGCAAATTTTCATCCTGATTGTCTTTTTATTAGATTTTTATCTTAAAATATTTTTTATTTTTTTTTTTATTTTGGTCACTATCTAATGTCGATTGGCTACTTCAATTAAGAAAAAATACCAAAAAAAACTGACATAAAAGCAGGGTAAATGATTCGTCAATTTTTGCTTCTTAAAAAATTCGTATAGTATATGGCCACATCGATATTTTCAAATTCTTACTGTGTCAGCTATTTAATTTGACTAAAATTAAATTCGTGGTGAATTTTAAATTCTTCTATTTTTGAATTGTATTAAATATAAACGAAATTTTACCTCTTCTCTGGCATTAGCAATTAAAACTCTCAAAAATTTACTTAAGGCGGGCTCTACGACCATGCTCTCCCCTCTATATATATCTCTACCAGGGTTGCCAAATAATTTTAAATTAGGTCCGATGGTTGTACCCAACGGAATTTAGTCGATTTTGGTCCATTTACATTGGTAATTTTTTTTAAATTCTCTACAGAAAATTGCAAAAATTTTCTGTAAGAATAAAATTTTGCAATAAATTTCTATAGAAATAAAATTTTGCATTTTTTTTATAAAAATTTTAAATTTTAAAAGAAATTTCTAAAGATAATTTGTAATATTTTCTATAAAAGTACAATTTGGCAAAACGTATATATTCCATTTCAATAATTATTATATAACATTTCTTTTATATACACAATTTTGTAGTACACTCTAAAAAAAAAGTTAATTGGATCAAAAAATGTTGACCTGCCCGTAATGATTGATATTAAGGGAAGGTTAACATTTTTGATCCAATTAACTTTTTTGAGTGTAAAAAAAATTGCCTATATAAAAGAAATGTTCTAGAATAATAAAATTTCTTAAAGCAAAGACACAATTTTCTAAGCCAAAGAATTTCTTTTAGCAACTAAATTTTTACAAATATTAAAAAAAAGAATTAATAAATTTTTTTAAAGTAAAAAAATTGCTGTTGAGTGTAAAAATTTAATTTTGGAATGCTGTATTTTGAAAGTGAATTAAAAAAAAATTTAAAAAAATATATATTTTACTACATTTATTTTCTCCATGATATGGATTATTCACACAACAAAATATTTTTTCTGATTCAATCACGAAATTAATTGATCCAATTAATTTTTTAATTGAAATGCCTTCAATCACAGAAATGATAGTTTCAATTAAAAAATTAATTGACAGTCAATTAAAAAAAAAAATAATTAAAAAATTAATTAATGCTATTAATGTGTGTGATTGATTTTTATTTCAATTAAAAAATTTGTTGTTGAGTGTAGAAATTAAATTTTGGAATATATTTTACTACATTTATTTTCTCCATGATATGGATTATTCACACAACAAAATATTTTTTCCGATTCAATCATGAAATTAATTGCTCCAATTAATTTTTTAATTGAAATGTCTTCAATCACAGAAATGATAGTTTCAATTAAAAAATTAATTGACAGTCCATTAAAAAATTAATTGATGCTATTAATTTGTGGGATTGATTTTTATTTCAATTAAAAAATTTTTTGAATCAATTAAATTTTTAATTGAATATTCTTTAAAACTCAATTAAGATTTTAATTGGAAACATTTTCATGAGTTTTTTTCTGTGTTTTAATGGATTAAAATCTTTGA
>PGFW01015193.1:15071-26366 GCA_003123925.1 Haematobia irritans | reverse complement strand
CAGGAATAAAATAAAAGAGAATTTTAAATGTAGTAAACAGCTTTAACAGTGGTGTCACTTTAGTCCCACTAAATGTCTTTTTTTCTTTTGTGTGCAAACATCGTAGCTTACAATATTTTAACCGAAAGAAATATTAAAATCATTTCCACTGGTTGAAATTCGTATTTTAGTTGTCGACTATTGCTTTTGTGGAAACTTCATTCCAAAATTCAAAATTACTGCCTGAAAGTATGCAAATATTTCAAAGGAAATTTTTGAAAGTAGTCAAATAATTTTACACTCTCATCTATCAGTTACACAGAATTAACATTTGATCCTAAACTAATCCAAAAAAAATTTTAGTAAGAATTCTTTCATGGACAAAACACCTGCCACAAAACATATAGTTTTCTCAATCAGAATATATGCCACTTTTTTCGCCACCTTTTTTCTCCACTGTTATTGAGTAGGAAACATATTTTTTATATTCTCTGCGGAACATATGATTAATGCCGCAGACAAAATTTGTATTTCAGTCTGCAGTAAGAAATTTCTGAAAATTTCATTCCGAATCGCAAGATGAAATTCCAACAAACTACCTGAAAGTATGCAACTCTTTCAAAAGAAATTCTACAAGTAGTGAAATAAGTTTAAACTCTAATCTGACCATTTGCAAAGATTAAACACAGATTAATCAATTTTTTTATAGAATCATTGCCATTGAATTCTTACTAATAAAAACTGGTGTTAACTGAAACTTATAGATGATTTTTCTCTGAATATATGCCACTTTTTTTCGTCAACTCTTTGAAAGATGTTACCTTTTCTTAGGGTCCAACTCATTGCCAAGTAGGAAACTCCAGTAGAAATCCGTACCGTAAGTTCTTAAGTTGGCAGCCCTGTGCTTGACGTCGTATTTCATTGCATTTATTGAAATCTGTAATAGGTACCTACTACGATGACAATCAAATTAAATATTCCAGTTCATTTTATCTGTGGGATCCCCCGCATTTGTTTATTTTTATCATAAATTATTTAATGTTATTGTCTGCAGTCAGTCAAAATGGGCGAAGCTCAGGGTCTTGGTCATTATGGATTTCGCGGATTTCAGTGGATATCCGTGCATTAAGCGGCTAAGTGGCAGGCTGTGATTGATTTCTTTGTCTATTTTTTTATACCCTGCGCCACACTGTGGAACAATATTTCAATAGGAAATTTTGGAATTAATCAAATAAGTCTACACTATAGTCGGTCGGTTATATAGATTAACCTTTTATCAAAAAAAAATATAATAAGTATGGCTTCATAGAGTTATTCCAAAAAATCTGATTTAAATGGACCTTCATAGATGATTTCCTCAATCAGAATATATACGACTTTTTTCGCCACCTTCAGCATATGGTCAAAGCTACTGGTAAAATATGTTTTTTTTGTTGCAGCAATAAATTTCTTAAAACTTCATTCCGAAATGCATCATAAAATTCCAAATTACTGCCTGAAAGTATGCAAATATTTCAATACATAATTTTGGAAATATTAAAATAATTTTCACCCCTAAGTCATTACGAATCCTAAACTAATCCAATTGTTATGTTTTTTAGTAAAGATACTTTCACAGAGTATGACAAAACAACTTACTTAAAAAATACCTAAATATATACATTTCTCAATCAGAATGTATGACACATTTTTTGCGCCACCATTTTTAAATATGTCACTTTTTATCGATTATATAGGAAGCCATTTTCAAAATTCACTGCACTCAATATGGTTAGAGAGATGATTTTTCTCAATCAAAATGTATGCCACTTTTTGTGCCACCATTTCAAATGTTTCACTTTTTATTGTGATATATAGGAAGCCATTTTCACAAGTCACAACACTCATATTTTACAGCTCAAATGCGACTGATAAAATTTGCATTTTGATATATGTGCAATACGCCACGTAGTGGCTAAAGAGTCGCACCATAATAGAAGTTCGTAATTGGCGCCTATTACGGAGCATTGAAATTAAATAGTCTACACCGATTGATGCCAAATTTATTGAGGATGACAAGGAATGGCTTAACCTCTTTCTTGAGCCATATCTCCCTGATTGTGGAAGTTAGTAATTGTTACCTATTAAGGTATATTCAAATTTCTTGAGGATTAGCAAAGTATTTCAGCTAGGCTTAAACCTCGTTCTCGAGGCATACCCCCATTTGATTTTGGAAAAGTCCGAAGATCATAATTGGTACCTATTATATTTAACGTGGATTTAAAATATTTAACGTGGATTTGATTCCCAAATTTTCTTTAAGATGAGGAAACCATTACACCTTCACTTGAACCTCTTTGTTTTGAGACATAACCCTATTTGACTTTTGAAAAAACGGAGTTCGTAATTGGTACTTATTACAGGGACTTTCAAATTAAATATTCCACGACGATTGATCTCAATGTTCTTGAGGATAGGGGAAGTACTTCAGTTTCGCTTAAACCTCTATTGAAAAAGGGGCCATGGGTTCAATTCCAGTAGGACTCGACCGAAGCGGTTTTTTTTCGGGCGAAGCCAATATTCGGCCGAAAGGAACCAATATTTTCCTGAAATTTGGATTGTTTTAGTTCCCCTACGGAAAATGGATCAACCCCAAGACCGGTACAGGGTTAGTCCCTGGTGTGTATGGTCCAAGCGTATGGAATGGATCGGTCACTTTAACATGGGTTTGTCATTGGCTGGGAAAATTTAAATTTTAGGGCACGACTTGGACTCATCCCAAAGGACATAGACAACTGATCATGAAACAGTCTGGGACAAACTTTTAGGACCCTGTTTCCATCCGTATCGCACCAGAAAGGAATATATTGAACAATAAATAATTCTGATAGTTGTATTGTACTAAAAGTATGGATTTAAGAAGATTTTGATGTCAAGTGAGTATAAAAATCAATAAATTATAAGACAATTAAAAATGTTGATAAACTTGAGGACTAGTACCAGTCCTGTAATGGGTCCATCAGTGGCAATTTGCACTAATTTCCCGTAGGGGAATTTGTACTAGGTATTTTGAATGAAACAAATTCAAAGCTTCTCTAAGCAGTTTCCCAGCAATACGAAACGCTGTTAGGTTATAAAAAAAGAGGTCGCTTGTCATTGATCTAAACATAGAATCAGGCGTACTCATCGATAAGCGATAATTTCACCATTGTCTAATATGTACCTATTACGATCACAGACAAATTATATTTTAAATTTATTTCTCTGTGGATTTTTCTGCATTTATTTCGGTGGCTTTGTAAAAATCGAACTTGTCATTTAGATATTAGTCTGTCGAACCGTCTGCTGATTGAAGCCTAGGGTTCAATTCATTGCCAAGTTGAAAACTTCAGTAGGAGTCCTTACCGCAAATACGGGTGACTTTGTAAAAATCCAACTTGTCAAATAAATAACAGAGTATATCGAACTGTTTGCTGGGATAAGCTTAGGGTCCAACTCATTGCCAAGTAGGAAACTTCAGTAGAAATCCGTGGCATAAGTTCCTAAGTTAGCAGCCCTGTGCTTGATGTATTTATTGAAATTTGTAATAGGTACCTACTACAATGACAAAATTAAAATGAACTGGAAATTTTATGCTGTGGGATCCCCCGTATTTGCTTATTTTTATCATTAATTATTTAATGGTATTGCCTGCAGTCAGTCAAAATGTCTGCTGGGCGAAGTTCAGGGTCTTGGCTTAAGGTCTTGATCATTATGGATTTCAGTGGATATCCGTGCATTAAGCCGCTAAGTCCTGTGATTGATTTCTTTTTCTATTTTTTTTTTCGTGCCAGGTATTTATTGAAATTTGTAATAGGTACCCATTAGGATGACAAACAAACTAAATAGTGTGGATTAATTGATCCCAGAGAAAACTCCACATATTTGCTTATTTTTGATCGTAAAACAAATTTTTCAATTTTATAGTCTGCAAAGTTTATTGTGATGACATGGATACCACAAACTTCCAAACCTTTGAACACAATCACTAAGTAGTAGCCTCAACCTTAAGTAAAATTTCAATTGAATAAAATTGGTCAGTTAGATGATGAATAGAACGATAATGAATACGCCAGAACTAGGAACAACATTAAAATTCTATTATAGAAAATATAAAAACTCCCCGTGGATAAAACGAATTCCATTAAAATCCAAATAGATAATCAAAATTTCGCTAACAGTAGAAAAAGAGAGTGGGAGAGTTGAAACGAACAACACACAAATATTGCCTTAACATCCTTCCGTTTTCTTTTATTCATGGGTGATAATTATGGTGATCATTGGCCTGACTACTGGTCGTGGTAGCGTTGTCCTTTCGCCCTTCCCCACCAACAAAACCACTCATCACCACAACCTACATAAAAGGCGTTCGACTATCACTGCACATTTTCCAAAGTTTATTTAACAAGTCGGAAGCTAAAAACAGCACAAAGTTAAATTTATAACTTGAAGTGAAGTGATACGCACGCACACGTACAAAATGCGTATCCCGTGATGAAGGATGTCTGAGGCGCTCATTGCACTCGCTGCTACACTCGGTTGTGAGTGTCTGTGCCCTGAAAACGCGTCTGGGCTATGATGCTTGGGTTATATAACAAAACAACAACAACAAAAAGTCTCAGAGTACCATAACGATAAAGTTTTTAATTTAAAATACAATTTAATTTAACTTTGATATGCTCTCCCTCTAAGGGTATGGATGTCAAAAAGAGTAGCAGGAGTGTTGAGAGAGCCAGAGAGTAACGGAAACGGAAGTTTTACCCCCCACAGCATCCTCTACAACCGGTAACCAATAATAAATGGACTAGTGGGAGCATTTGTTCTTATGTTGACGGATATTCGTTACAACAATCCTAACATTTATTGGGTTACCGAAACAAAATTCCCAACTATTCCAAAAGGGAGCAAAGTCTATTGGCATTATGCTATTCATCTTAAAATCATCTTCTAGGGGTGTATAAAAAGATTCCTTGTTTTCCTTTACAGGAATCTCACATCCTTGCACCTAAACGTGATGGTGTGTTAGTTTGTTTTTGTTCCACTTTTTCCAACCCTCCACCACCAACAACATGGTAGTCGTCAACTTTAGTTTGTTTTCATATTCGGAAAGTTATGCTGGATATGCAACTACTGAATTCAGCTACTATCATCACAAGTTGCTAGAACTCAATTTGTAGTGTTTCTCCAGATACAAATACAGATTTTTGTTGAATACAGTTGGCGAGAAATTGAGTTAAATAACTTTTACTGTGCCAAAGTGATATATGGGCATGAAGTACTCAAATGGAAATTTTTAAAAACTAACCAAATAAAATAAAAATGTACACAAAGGTTTTACATTGCACAAAAATCCATTTCTAAAAAAAAATCCCACTTAAAAGGATGATTTCGTTACAATAAAATATTTAAATTATTTAAAATATTAGTTAATTAAATTAAAAAGATTAAATTAAATAAATTTAATTTAAATTTAAATTAAAATTAAATTAAATTAAATTAAATTAAATTAAATTAAATTAAATTAAATTAAATTAAATTTAAATTAGAAATTAAATTAAATTATAATTAATTAAATTAAATTAATTAAATTAAATTAAATAAATAATATATAAATTAATTAATTAAATTAAATTAAATTAATTAAATTAAATTAATTAATTAAATTAAATTAAATTAAAATTAAATTAAATTAAATTAAATTAAATAATAATAATATAAATTAAATTAATTAATATAAATAAATAAATTAAATTAATTAAATTAAATAATTAAATTAAATTAAATTAAATTAATAATTAAATTAAATTAAATTAAATTAAATAAATTAAATTAATTAATTAATTAAATTAAATAATTAAATTAAATTAAATTAATTAAATTAAATTAAATTAAATTAAATTAAATTAAATTAAATAAATAAATTAAATTAAATTAAATTAAATTAAATTAAATTAAATTAAATTAAATTAAATTAAATTAAATTAAATTAAATTAAATTAAAATAAAATAAATTAAATAATTAAATAATTAAATTAAATTAATTAAATAAATAAATTAATTAATAAATTAAATTAATTAAATTAAATTAAATTAAATTAATTAAATTAAATTAAATTAAATTAAATTAAATTAAATTAAATTAAATTAATTAAATTTAAATTAAATTAAATTAAATTAAATTAAATTAAATTAAATTAAATTAAATTAAATTAAATTAATTAAATTAAATTAAATTAAATTAAAAATTAAATTAAATTAAATTAAATTAAATTAAATTAATTAATTAAATTAAATTAATTAAATTAAATTAAATTAAATTAAAATAAATTAAATAAAATAAAATAAAATTAAAATAAAATAAACTAAACTAATAATAAATTAATTTAAAATAAAATATAAATAAACTAATATAAATTAAAATAAAATAAAATTAAATAAAATAAAATAATATAAAATAAATTAAATTAAATTAAATTAAATTAAATTAAATTAAATTAAATTAAATTAAATTAAATTAAATTAAATTAAATTAATTGGGGCCCAATGCCCACACCGCCGGTGTTGAGCATTTTTCATATTTTGGAGGTTCTATTTGATCGCTCCACAGTTGGAGAATGCTTCATTTGTGTTTTGGGGCTCATTTTTCTGGGGTCTATTTTCAAACCACTGGTGTGGAGTGTTATTTTACGTTCGGACTCGGCTATAAAAATGAGGTCCCTTCTCATTGGAATCGGGCAGCACTCAGTGATAAGAGGGAAGTTCACCAATGTGGTATCACAATGGACTAAGTGAGCCTGATACATCGGGCTGCCACCTAACCTAACCTAACAGGTTGGCTGATAAGTCCCCGGTCTGACACATAGATGGCGTCGCTAGTATTAAATGCATATTATTTTTATATAGTACCAACCTTCAAATGATTCGTGTCAAAATTTGACGTCTGTAAGTCAATTAGTTTGTGGGATAGAACGTCTTTGGAAACAACTTTTGTTAGTGAGAAAAAAATGGAAAAAAGGAATTTCGTGTTTTGATAAAATACTATTTTCTGAAGGGAAAAAAATACGGTGGAACTTGATAATGGAGTTTCCCGACCTCGGACCCCAATAATTGATTGTTAGGCAAAATTCAAGTGTGGTGAAATGAGCACGGAGGACGGTGAACGCAGTGGACGCCCGAAAGAGGTGGTTACCGACGAAAACATCAAAAAAAATCCACAAAATGATTTTGAATGACCGTAAAATGAAGTTGATCGAGATAGCAGAGGCCTTGAAGATATCAATAAGGAAGGTGTTGGTCATATCATTCATCAATATTTGGATATGCGGAAGCTCTGTGCAAAATGGGTGCCGCGTGAGCTCACATTTGACCAAAAACAACAACGTGATTCTGAGCGGTGTTTGCAGCTGTTAACTCGTAATACACCCCGAGTTTTTCCGTCTATATGTGACAATGGATGAAACATGGCTCCATCACTATACTCCTGAGTCTAATCGAAAGTCGGCTGAGTGGACAGCGACCGGTGAACCGTCTCCGAAGCGTGGAAAGACTCAAAAGTCCGCTGGCAAAGTAATGGCCTCTGCTTTTTGGGATGCGCATGGAATAATTTTTATCGATTATCTTGAGAAGGAAAACAAATCAACAGTGACTATTATATGGCGTTATTGGAGCGTTTGAAGGTCGAAAATCGCGGCAAAACGGCCCCATATGAAGAAGAAAAAAGTGTTGTTCCACCAAGACAACGCACCGAGCCACAAGTTCATTTGAGAACGATGAAAAATTCATGAATTGGGCTTCGAATTGCTTCCCCACCCACCGTATTCTCCAGATCTTGCCCCCAGCGACTTTTCTTGTTCTCACACCTCAAAAGGATGCTCGCAGGGAAAAAATTTGGCTGCAATGAAGAGGTGATCGCCGAAACTGAGGCCTATTTTGAGGCAAAACCGAAGGAGTACTACCAATATGGTATCAAAAAATTGGAAGGTCGTTATAATCGTTGTATCGCTCTTGAAGGGAACTATGTTGAATAATAAAAACGAATTTTGACAAAAAAATGTGTTTTTCTTTGTTAGACCGGGGACTTATCAGCCAACCACATTCATTATGCAGCATCACTTCCCATTTGGGTTTTGGAGCTCAATTTCCTGGGGTATATTTTCATACCGCCGGTTTGGAGCGCTTTTTAATATTTTGGTGTCCATTTTAATTACATTTTGCGGTTTAGTTATATTATTAGGGAGCCACCGTGGTGCAATGGTTCGATTTCTGATTCGACCGAACACCAAAAATGTTTTTCAGGTGGGTTATCCCATCTCGTTAATGCCGGTGACATTGCTGAGTGTTTCAAAGCTTCTCTAAGTAGTTTCACTACAATGTGGAACGCCGTTCGGACTCGGATATCAAAACGAGGTCACTTGTCATTGAGCTTAACATGGAATAGGGCAGTACTCAGTGATAAGAGAGAAGTTCACCACTGTGGTATCACAATGAACTGAATAGTCTAAGTGAACCTGATTCATCGGGCTGCCACCTTAACCTAGTCTATATTATATTGATGGTGACATTCATTATGCAGCATCACTTCCCATTTGGGCCCACTTCCATTTGGGTTTTGAAGCTCAATTTCCTGGGGTCTTGTTTCATACCGCCAGTTTGGAGCACTTTTTCACATTTTGGGGTCCTTTTTAATTACATTTTGCGGTTTAGTTATATTATTAGGGTGCAATGGTTAGCATGCCCGCCTTGCATACACGAGGTCATGGGTTAGATTCCTGCTTCGACCGGATTATCCCACCTCAGTAATACTGGTGACACTGCTGATGGTTTCAAAGCTTCTCTACGTGGTTTCACTGCAATGTGGAACGCGTTCGACTCGGCGTATACAAAGGAGGCACCTTGTCATTGAGCTTAACATGGAATCGGGGAGCACTCAGTGATAAGAGATAAGTTCACCAATGTGGTATCACAATGGACCGAATAGTCTAAGTGAGCCTGATACATCGGGCTGCCAATCCTAACCTAACCATAATATGTTAAACGCTCACATTCTCCATTATGCACATTCAATACTTCCCATTTGGGTTTTGGAGCTCAATTTCCTGGGTCTATTTTCATTCCGGCCGGTGTGGAGCGCTTTTTCACATTTTGGGGTCCTTTTTAATTACATTTTACGGTTTAGTTATATTATGTTAATTGCTTACATTCCTTATGAACCATCACTTCCCATATGGGCCCAGTTTCATTTGGGTTTTGGAGCTCAATTTCATGGGGTCTATTTTCATTATGAAACATCATTGCACATTTGGGCTCTGTTCCAATTGGTTATGGGGCTGATTTTTCTTGGTAAATTGTCATACCACCAGCATGGACTATTAAGTCACATTTTGAGGTTTTATTTCATTACTTTTTGAGGTACAGTTATATTGTGTTGGGTCTCATATTCAGTAGTATGGTGCATCACTCAACATGTTGGCCATATTTCAGTTGGGTTTTGGGGCTCGTTTTCTTAGGGTCTATTTTCGTACCATTCACATTTTGAACATTACGCTACATTTGAACTCTGCGTCATTTTGGGGTTCATTTTTCCGGGGCCTATTTTCAAACCGCCGGTGTGGAGTTTTTTTCTCATTTTGGGGTTCTATTTCATTACATTTTGGGTTCACTGATATTATGTTGAAGCTCATATTAATTACGATGCGTCACTTCACATTTGGGCCCTACGTTTTTTGGGTTTTAGGGCTCATTTTCCTAGGGTCTATTTTCATACCGTCAGTGTGGAGTTTTGTTTCATTTATGATATTGAGGCTCTTATTCATTACGAATATTCACTACATATTATAGGCCCCGGTCCTTTTGGGTTTTTGGGGCTCAATTTCATTCTCATACCGCCATTTTACATTTTGGCCTTTTATTTTATTACAGTTTGGTGTTCGGCTATATTATGTTGGATCACATCTTCATAATTCCACATTAATAAAATGATTATTATGACAAAACTTATATTTTAGTTTAAACTAAAAATTCTATTTGCCTTTCCAAACTTCATTACATTTGTCTTTTTTTTTTTGGTTCTGTATTTATGTTAAAATCACATTGCCTTGCTTAATCTTGGCTTTCGCTTTATTACAAAGAAATTCCAAAAATTCATTTTTTCACTTTTAGTTTTAATAGTTGGCAAACAACAATTTTCGTATACAGCTACCAACAATACCACAACCAGAATATGTAGTTATTCCTCCGGAAAATAAATTTATGGTATCTTGGTCTCTTCGCAAAACTTTTCAAGCGATGCTATAAAGTCGCAAAGAAAATATAACTTAAATGTTTTTGTTATTGTTTTAAAGAGAACAAAAAAAAACAGCATTTCCATCAAATATGTAGTGTGCTTTTGGTAAAAGTACCATGAATTCTTTGGAAAATAATTTTATTTATATATTCATCACAATTTTCCAAAGAACGTCGTCAGTTGGCAATGCCAAAGTGAATGAATTTAATTTTCGTTTTTCTTTTATTTGTGAATTGTGAGCATTTGGCTTTCGTTATCATCGTGAGTTAAACTGCAGCTGTGTTTTTGTTGTTGGTTAATGGAAAAATAATTCGAAAGTTTTGCTATAAAGTTGGTTGTTTTGCCATTCTTTGATATATTTTGTGGCCTTTATTTAATTACTTGAGAATCATTCTAAAAAAATCATCCCTTTGCAAAACGAAAACGAAGTCAGTCATTGAGGTAATAAGAATTGTGATAATAGTAGCAAATTTAACTAACAAAACGATATTAAACTCTTTGTAAGAAGAGAAAATACGATGCCCCAAAGTATGCAACAATAAAAGTCTTCAATTTAGAAGAAAACTAAGATATCTCAATGGAATAAATTTTTCAAAAATAGATTTCCCAAATTGAAAAATAACAAAATCAAATAGAAAAATTTTTAAATTTATAATCAGTAAACAATGGGGAAAAGAGCTATCGGTAGGAACCGATTGGATTTGACCACACTTGAGAATCATTCTAAAAAATCATCCCTTGCGAAAAAACGAAAATCAGTAAATTTATGTGATTATCTAAGGGAATTTAAACAAGGCTCTCTGACATCATGCGGTAAAACCGTGCAATTTAATGTAACAAAAGTAGATTTGTAATTTGTAACAAAAGTAGATTTGCGAAAATGATTGAGTTTGACCACATTGGAGAGTCATGCCAATAAGAAAGCCTTGCAAAAAAATACTTAAAAAACTTTGATAAATTAGGTGTATATTGCTGATTAAGAGCTGAAAAACTTATATAGATGTGATACAAATAAT
>PGFW01015193.1:0-12658 GCA_003123925.1 Haematobia irritans | reverse complement strand
TAAATTCCCTTAGATACCCAGGCAAAAAAAAATTTTTGGGGGACAGTTCTTCCAAAGGCACACTTTAAAGCGCTTCCAGAAAGATGCAACTCCCATGCATGTTTCTTTATTTTTCACAACAGGAAGTTCTTCTTAATTCAATTTTTTATAAGTTGTGTTTGTTTATACTTTTCTAATGTGTAATGTTAACTTTTTTTGTTTCAAATAGGTTAAAAACAGAGTAAGAATTCATAAAATGGTACAAATAATTTAAATTTTGTCGAAAAAAAAGCTAAATCCAATCTGAAAAAATTGTGATTTTTTGAAAATATTTGAGGTCAAACGTTTCCGACAAGCGAAAATATCACAAAGTATCACAAAATTATTTAATTTACATCCAAGAACATTGAATTCGGATCACACCCTAAAGAAGGTAGACGCAAAGTTCCAAGTGCAACGGCTGTTGAAATGGAGAACTTCCGTCTATGACAAGCCCATGTTAAATTCATCGCTTTCTTCGTAAATTTTGCCACCACTTCGCGATCCAAAAAGAACATTTGCATTACTTTTTTGGTCGACGCTTTTTTCGGCTGGGTAATCACATTAAATTTACTGATTTTCGTTTTTTTCGGGCAAGGGATGATTTGTTTAGTAGTGATCTCAAGTGTGGTCAAATCGCAATCGCGATCCTAACCCGACTGCTTCTTCTCATGCTCACGATTATAAATTTAAAATTTTTTATTTCGATTTTATATTTTGCAATTTGCGGAAATCTATTTTTTAAGAAATTTTACCCATTGAGAATATCATAGTTTTTCTAAAATTAAGCCTTTTTATGTTGGCATTTACTTTGGGGGCTTCGTTTTTTCTTCTTACAGTTTGATCACTACCTCATTGACTGATTTTCGCTTCGGCAAGGGATGATTTTTTAGAATGATTTCTCAGAGTGTGGTCAAATCCAAATCCGGATCCTACGACAGCTTTTTCTCCTTGCTCCTGATTAAATTTCAAAAATTTTTATATCGATTTATATTTTTATAAATTCATTTTCGAAATCTATTTTTAAATTATCATTGAGATTATACTTAGTTTTTCTAAATGTAAGCCTCTTTCAATGTTGCATTACTTTGGGGCTCGCATTTTTTGTTTTTATCAAATCCAATTGCATAGTCTTTAGTGGGACTATCATATTAAATTTGCGGGGTGGAGTTCCTTGTGTTAATTACATTTGGCATTAAAATTAACACGGCTTTTACCGGCATTGATGTCCAGAGAGCCTTGTCAAAATTCCCTTAGATAACACATAAATTTACTGAATTTCGTTTTCTCGCAAGGGATGATTTTATTTAGAATGATCCTTACCGACAGATCTTTCCGCCAAGTTGTTTCTGATTATAATATAAAAATTTTTATTTCATTTTATATTTTCAATTTGCGGAAATGCTATTTATAAAAATTTACCTCATTGAGATATTATTAGTTTTCTAAATTAAGCTTTCTTATGTTGCATACTTTTGGGGCTCGTATTTTTCTTCAAAATCAATTGCAATAGTTTAAGCGGGGACTTTCATATTTAATTTTTCGGGTGGAGTTTTCCTTGTGTTAATTACATTTTGCATTAAATTTCACTGGTTTTGCCGCATGATGTCAGAGCGGGCCTTGTTTTAAATCCCCTTATGAAAACCACATAAATTTACACTTAAACATGTCACGATAGCCTTTTGTTCTTATTACCTTCAGGAATCTCCTGAGTAACTTAGGAAACATGAAAACAAAACCCTGGAATTTTATTCTCTCTGCTTATCCAAAGTAATTCTCGTTAAAATATCTTTCATGAAGATTTTCATTTTATACATTATCGGGTAGAAAAAGAAAAATACAGAAAAAAGTAATGAATGTGTTGCCGATGATGTGTACTGCGGCAGTTGTGGATTGATGGCAGTTATACGCCACACAGTAATATGGCCACCTTTTATCCTTAGTGTCATTTCACTAAGAAACTCTGTTAGTGTGAGGGTTTTTGCAAACAAAAGGCTTACTATGTCTGTTTATAGATCCAATGGTGGGTGTGTTGTTTATTGTTGTTTGTTGTTGTTTATTGTCTTGTCCGGCCCCTTCCCACCCAGCATTCTGATGCTCCCGCTTGACAGAGTTACAAATTTGCGGCAATTTCTAAAATAATTTGCTACTTAATTAACATACTTTCCTTTACAAATAAAATTAAATGTATACAATAAGGATGTAGAAAGGAATGCTTACTACACAGAGGGGAATGAAAGAATGCAGGTATAGACTTATAGAGGGTAAAAAATGTTCCACGGACAAATTCACATTGTTAATTACGTCTTTATCAGCACGAGGGTGTGGGAATCGTGTAACTTCATCAAAATCAGTCAGCAGCAGCAACTAGAACACCCGCCACACCAGACACACAATGCAACAGTTTCCAAGGATTTATTTTTTTTTTTTCTCTTACAAATGATGTCGCAAAATACCAAAATTAGAAACTATTCTCAAAAAAAAAAAGCAAAAGAAGCAGCTGTAGCAATGGGTTTGCCTGAAATTAATGATGACGGCAGACAAAAACCAAAACGATTTTCGATATTGCCATTTCTGGCCATTAGTTTAACATTTTGGAAAATTATTTCAAACTTTTCACCTTTTCCAACACAGCATTTGCCTTTGTAATCGCATTTGTAAATGTCACTTTATCGTGGCTTGAGGATCCTTGAGTAACTTAACAAGTATTGTAAGTTAATTGCTGGCTCTTATCAATTACATGAAGGGAAGCAATAGAAAACCAAAGAATTAGTGAATGAATTAATGTGTAAAATAAAATTTCAAACGATTTTTATTCATTAGGTGTGCGCTTTGCATTTAAAAATTCCTATTATACGCAATTCCTAAAGCTCATTGCATAAAACTGGTGTGGCATACACCACCACCATGCAAATCAATTCCTTTGAAGGTGATGGAATCGAGGATATATAGACAATGATAAATGGTTAAAAAGGATTACAAAAGTTTTGTTATGTAATTTTAATTAATTACAATTCGTCAGAAAATGAGCAAAGTTTTGTTTTGTGCTTTGAAATTTTAATAAAAAAATAATATCTTACTGCATACTTTTAGAGAGACTTAGAAATATGACTTTGGCAAAGAGTTTGAATTACTTATAAAAAAAAAACGAAGTAAAGGAAAGTCTTAAAGTCGGGCGGAGCCGACTATATTATACCCATGCACCACTTTCGTAAGAATCTAAATTTTTCGATACCAATATCACATCCGTCCAAATGTTTGGGTGCTATATATAAAGGTTTGTCCAAATTACATACATTTAAATATCACTTCGATTTGGAACAGGAATTTGATAGACTTACAAAATCTATAGACTCAAAATTTAAGGGTGGAACACAATGTTAGTAAAAAAAAAAAATATGAGAAACATTTAAATCTGAAGCAATTTTAAGGAAACTTGGCAAAAGTTTTTTATTGATTTATCGCTCGATATATAGTATTAGAAGTTTAGGAAAAATTAGGTCCATTTCTTACACTTTTCGAAATAAGCAGCGGCAATTTTAGAAAGAAAATGTTGAATTTGACCATTTTTGTCGAATCAGAAAAAACACATTATAATGGGAGCTACATCTAAAATCTTGAACCGATTTCAACCAAATTGGCACGCATAGCTACAATGCTAATTCTATTCCCTGCTTGCAAAATTTCATCTAAATCGGATAAAAATATTGGCCTCTTTGTCATATGAGTGTAAATCCGCGAAAGCTCTATATGGGAGCTATATATAAATCTGAAGCGATTTCAACAATTTGGCACGAATAGCTACAAGTGTTAATTCTAACTCCACTGTGCAAAATTTCAATATTAAATCGAGTAAAGATTGGCCACTGTGTCATATGAGTGCTAAATCGGCCGAACGATTAATATATGTGACTATATCTAAATCTGCAACCATTTCAACGCAAATTTGGCACGCCATAGCTTACAATGCTAGTTCTAACTCCTGCTGCATAATATTCAACTAAATCGAACCACAAAAATTGGGCCTCTGTGGTCAGTATGAGTGTAAATCGGACGAAAGCTATATATGGGAGCTATATCTAAATCTGAACCGATTTCAACCAAATTTGGCACGAATAGCTACAATGCTAATTCTACTCCCTGTACAACGTTTCATTTAAAATCGCGGAGCACAAAATTGGCCTCTGCTGGTCATATGAGTGTAAATTCGCGGCGAAGCGATATATATGCGGAGCTATATCTAAATCCTGAAACGATTTCAACCAATTTGGCATCGCATAGGCTACAATGCCTAATTAGTACTTCCCTGTGCAAATTTCAACCAAATTGGGGTAAAACTGTGGCTTCTGGGACGCATATCGAGTCCATATCGGCCGAAAGATCATATAATGCGGAGCCTATATCTAAAATCTGAACGAGTCCATATTGGGCGAAAGATATATTGGGTGCTATATCTAAATCTGAACCGATTTCTTCCAAAATTAATATGGTTCTATTCTGAGCCAAAACACATACTTTGTGGGCGCAAATTTGAAGATCGATTGGACTAAAAACGCGAACCTTAGTACCTTTGATTACAAAATGTGTTCAACGGACAGACGGACAGGGCTATATCGACTCAAAAGGAGCCCACCCCAGGCATTTTTTGCCAAAGACACCATTGTCTATCTCGTTCTCCTTCTGGGTGTTTGCAAACATATGCACTAAACTTATAATACCCTGTTCCAGCAGTGTGGCGCACTTTATTTCGAAGACATCTTTTTTCTGGGTGTATATCGGACTCAGGCATCCCACCATGAGCATTTTTCTTCTTTCATCCCCTCTCGTTTGGTAAAGCATTCCTTTCTACATCCACACTGTGAAAGGGTATTATAAGTAGTTGTATATGTTGCAACACCGCAAAAAGGAGACGAGATAGACACATGGTGTCTTTGGCAATAATGCCTCAGGGTGGCGGCTCCTGAGTCGATATACACCAGAAAGTGTCTTCGAAACTAAAGGAAAAAGTGTTCATGCATTATTTAGTTTAGCCCATTTTATTTCCATTCAAGTTAAATTTTTGCTATCAAATAATAAAAATTTAATTGTTTCAGTAAAAAAAATCCTTAAACTGAAAGCAGTTAGAAATAGATTCATTAACTAAAAGAATAAGGCATGGAATTTTACTAATACTGTTTCTTCGCGCTGGGTATAAGGAATTTAGCTAGCTGAAGCAAGAACATTTTTATTCACTTGATAACAAAGCATTCGCTAAAATAAACAAAAAACGAAACTAAAATCAAGTTTCCTAAATTTAGTAAAATTTCTTATAAAACGACAACACTGAATTCCTTTATTATAGAAAGCTTATCATACATACGTATAACACTTTGCATAAAAAAATATTTTAGTTCATTCGTACCAAGAAGTATTCAATCCTTTCAAAACTTAAGGAAACACACTTCTTACAACATAGGAAACTTTTCCTATGGTTTCTGTATCTACCTGTAAGCGATACCTGTTCATCGATGTAATCGATATGTTTGCGCGTGGGTTGCTAATTTTAGTTGGAAATCGCCGTTTGTTTATGGTATACGGTTATTAATGCAGTTAAAAAAATAAATATAATAAATAACAAATAAAATATTTGTTATTTTAAGTTAGTGAGAAAATTTTCCGTTTTTTCAAAATTTAATTGAACATAAATAACAAACAATAAGTCTATAAAGAAAGAAAACAGCAACGGAATTAACAACCCGCTTCATTCGTCTTCTCTTTTTTGGAAATCTACGCATCTATCAGGTAACATTCATACAGTGACCGCTAACCTTTTGTGAAAAAATTGTTTATGAATTTTCATATCTTGTAGGTATTGAATTGTAAAGGAGGAACAAATCGTTACGCAGCATCTTATTAAAAGTGGAAAGGAACCAAGAAGAAAGAAGAAGAACAGTATATACGGCCGTAAGTTCGGCCAGGCAGAACTCTATGTACCCTCCACCATGGATTTGCGTAGAAAACTTCTTACGAAAGACTGTCATTCCACAAATTTCAATTCACTCGGATGAAATTTGCTCCTCACAAGAGGCTCCAAAACCAATCTCCGGATCGGTCTTATATGGGGCTATAAAGATATATTGGATGATATGAACCACTTTTTGGCATGGTTGTTAAATATTCATAATACTACCACCACGTACCAAATTTCAACAGATCGGTTATGAATTTTGCTTCTCCAAAAAGGCACCGAGGTCAATCTGGGGGATCGGTTTATATGGGAGCTATATATAATTATGCGAACTAATTAGGCAACCAATTCCATGCATAGTTGTTGTTGATTGGCTATATAACTATATATCACATAGCCAATTCAAAACCGAATGGGAAAGAATTTTGCTCATTCCAAGGTGCTCCCGGAGGTCAACAATCTCGTGATACGCGTTTATTATGGGGGCTATAATATAATTATGGACGCGATTATGGACACAATTTTTGCATGGGTGTTTTGAGGCCGATATATTTGACATCTACGTACCAAATTTCAACTGAATCAGATGAATTTTTGGTCTTCAAAAGGAATCCGGAGTGTCAAATCTGGTGATCGCCGGTTTATATGGGGGCTATATATAAATTTATGGACCGGATATGGCACCAAATTTATTGCATGCGTCAATTAGAGACCATATCTCTCTCTCTTTGAATTGGTTTCAAATTAAAATTCATCACAGAGGGATTAGAAATAATTTTATTGCTATATATAATTGGTGGTTTTATTTAAAGGAATATTATGGAAATTTTGAATCCTTATAGATGAATTATTGTGTAATGTTTTTATACCATGATCACTATGGCATAACTACAGATTTATCAAATTTATAAAGATGTTAGTGATCGCTCCAGATTTCTGCAAACACACAAAGAAAAAAACATTTTTCGTATTTAATCACGAAATTAATTGATCCAATTAATTATTTATAATTGAGAATACATGTCTGTTAGCATCACAAAATATTGAATTAGTATCCATTAAATTTCTCTCTCAAAAGTCAATTAAAAAATTAATTGATACTATTAATTTTTGTGAATGTTTTTTGTTTAATTAAAAAATTTATTAAATCAATAAAATTTTTAATTGAATATTTTTTTTAAAACTCAGTTAAGACTTAAATTTGAAAAATTTTCGTGAACATTTTTTCTGTGAAATTTGATTGCAGTACGAGGTGATATCATTTTGACCGGAAATGTAAGGCGTTGCTCAGCTGAAAAAAAAAAACAAAAATAGATTCTGAAGAGGATAACTTGAAATTGTTGCTATTAATTTTATCACAACAGTCCTAAAATTTTTTAAACTCTTTTTTTTTAAATTTTCATTATTTATTTATTAATTCTTTGTTGTCAAATTTTTCGCAAGGCTTTTGGGATGATGCACAAATGTGATAAAATCCAAACGATTTTTTTCCATTGCTAATAAAATAAATTTCAAAATGTTTGTTTCGATTTTATTATACCCTTCACCACTACTGTGGTGGTACAGGGTATNATTCTCAAGTGTGGTCAAATCCAATCGGATCCTACCGACTGCTCTTTCTCATTGCTCCTGATTATAAATTTAAAATTTTTTATTTCGATTTTATATTTTCAATTTGCGGAAATCTATTTTTAAAAATTTACCCATTGAGATATCATAGTTTTCTAAATTAAGCTTTTTTATGTTGCATACTTTGGGGCTCGTTTTTTCTTCTTACAGTTGTCACTACCTCATTGACTGATTTTCGCTTCGCAAGGGATGATTTTTTAGAATGATTCTCAAGTGTGGTCAAATCCAATCGGATCCTACCGACAGCTTTTTTCCATTGCTCCTGATTAAATTTCAAAATTTTTATATCGATTTTATATTTTTATAAATTCATTTTCAGAAATCTATTTTTAAAAATTTATCCATTGAGATATCTTAGTTTTCTAAATTAAGCCTCTTAATGTTGCATACTTTGGGGCTCGCATTTTGTTTTTTCAAATCAATTGCATAGTTTTAGGGGGACTTCATATTAAATTTGCGGGTGGAGTTCCTTGTGTTAATTACATTTGCATTAAATTACACGGTTTTACCGCATGATGTCAGAGAGCCTTGTCTAAATTCCCTTAGATAATCACATAAATTTACTGATTTTCGTTTTCTCGCAAGGGATGATTTTTTAGAATGATCCTACCGACAGATCTTTCCCATTGTTTCTGATTATAAATATAAAAATTTTTATTTCGATTTTATATTTTCAATTTGCGGAAATCTATTTTTAAAAATTTACCCATTGAGATATATTAGTTTTCTAAATTAAGCTTTCTTATGTTGCATACTTTGGGGCTCGTATTTTCTTCAAATCAATTGCATAAGAGACAGGTTTCAGGGGGACTTCATATTTAATTTTCGGGTGGAGTTCCTTGTGTTAATTACATTTGCATTAAATTTCACGGTTTTGCCGCATGATGTCAGAGGGCCTTGTTTAAATCCCCTTAGAAAACCACATAAATTTACACTTAAACATGTCACGATAGCCTTTTGTTCTTATTACCTTCAGGAATCTCCTGAGTAACTTGGAAACATGAAACAAAACCCTGGAATTTATTCTCTCTGCTTATCCAAAGTAATTCTGTTAAAATATCTTTCATGAGATTTCATTTATACATTATCGGGTAGAAAAGAAAATGACAAGAAAAAAGTAATGAATGTGTTGCGATGATGGTACTGGGCAGTTGTGATGATGGCATTATACCCACACAGTAATATGCCACCTTTTATCCTTAGTGTCATTTCACTAAGAAACTCTGTTAGGTGAGGGTTTTCAACAAAAGGCTACTATGTCTGTTTATAGATCCATGGTGGGTGTGTTGTTATTGTTGTTGTTGTTGTTTATTGTTTGTCCGCCCCCTTCCCCCAGCATTCTGATGTCCCGTTGACAAGTTACACTTTGGGGAATTTCTAAATAATTTGCTATTAATTAACATACTTTCTTTTACAAATAAAATTAAATGTATACAAAGGATGTAGAAAGGAATGCTTACTACACAGAGGGGATGAAAGAATGCAGGTATAGACTTATAGAGGGTAAAAGATGTTCCTACGGACAATCACATTGTTATTACGTCATTTATCAGCAGAGGGTGTGGAATCGTGTAACTTCATCAAAATCAGCAGCAGCAGCAACAGAACACCCCCCACCAGCCAGACACACAGCAACAGTTTCCAAGGATTTACTCTCTTACAAATGATGTGCAAATACCAAAATAGAACTATTCCTCAAAAAAAAAGCAAAAAGAACAGCTGTAGCAATGGTTTGCTGAAATAATGATGACGGCAGACAAAAAAACCAAAACGATTTTCATATTGGCCATCTGGCCATTAGTTAACATTTGGAAAATTATTCAAACTTTTCACCTTTCCAACACAGCATTTGCCTTTGTAATCGCATTGTAAATGTCACTTTATCGTGGCTTGAGGATCCTTGAGTAACTTACAAGTATTGTAAGTTATTCTGGCTCTTATCATTACATGAAGGAAGCAGATAGAAAACCAAAGAATTAGTGAATGAATTAATGTGTAAAATAAATTTCAACGAATTTTTATTCATTAAGGTGTGCGCTTTGCATTTAAAATTCCTATTATACGCAATTCTAAAGCTCATTGATAAACTGTGTGGATACACCACCACCGCCAAATCATTCCTTTGAAGGGTGATGGGAATCGAGGATATATAGACAATGATAATGGTTAAAAAGGATTACAAAAGTTTTGTATGTAATTTAATTTAATTACAATTCGTCAGAAAATGACAAAGTTTTGTTTGTTGCTTTGAAATTTCTTAATAAAAATAATATCAATTGCATGGGGGGGGGGCTTTTTACGCGATGATGTCAGAGAGCCTTGTTTAAAATTCCCTTAGATAATCACATAAATTTACTGATTTTCGTTTTTTCGCAAGGGATGATTTTTTAGAATGATTCTCAAGTGTGGTCAAATCCAATCGGTTCCTACCGATAGCTCTTTCCCATTGTTTCTGATTATAAATTTAAAAATTTTTATTTCGATTTTATATTTTCAATTTGCGGAAATCTATTTTGAAAAATTTATTCATTGAGATATCTTAGTTTTCTAAATTAAGCTTTTTTATGTTGCATACTTTGGGGCTCGTATTTTCTTCTTACAAGTAGTTTAATATCGATTCTTTAGTTAAATTTGCTACTATTATCACAGTTGTTATTACCTCATTGACTGACTTTCGTTTTCGTTTTGCAAGGGATGATTTTTTAGAATGATTCTCAAGTGTGGTCAAATCCAATCGGATCCTACCGACAGCTCTTTTCCATTGCTCCTGATTAAATTTCAAAATTTTTAGTTCGATTTTATATTTTTTATAAATTCATTTTCGTAAATCTATTTTTAAAAATTTATCCATTGAGATATCTTAGTTTTCTAAATTAAGCTTTTTAATGTTGCATACTTTGGGGCTCGTATTTTCTTTTAAACCAATTGCATAGCTAGTTTTAGGGGGACTTCATATTAAATTTGCGGGTTGAGTTCCTTGTGTGTAAATACATTTGCATTAAATTACACGGTTTTACCGCATAATGTCAGAGAGCCTTGTTTAAATTCCCTTAGATACCCAGCAAAAAAATTTGGAAGTTCTTCCAAAGGCACAACTTTAAAAGCGCTTCCAGAAGATGCACTCCAGTGATGTTCTTTATTTTCCTAAACCAGGAAGTTCTTTTAATTCAATTTTTTATAACTTGGTTTGTTTATACTTTTAATGGGTAATGTTAACTTTTTTTGTTTCAAATAGGTTAAAAACAGAGTAAGAATTCATAAAATGGTACAAATAATTTAAATTTTGTCGAAAAAAAAGCTAAATCCAATCTGAAAAAATTGTGATTTTTTGAAAATATTTGAGGTCAAACGTTTCCGACAAGCGAAAATATCACAAAGTATCACAAAATTATTTAATTTACATCCAAAACATTGAATTCGGATCACACCTAAAGAAGTGACGCAAATTCAGTGCAACGGCTGTTGAAATGGAGAACTTCCGTCCTATGACAAGCCCATGTTAAATTCATCGCTTCTTCGTAAATTTTGCACCACTTCCGGATCCAAAAAGAACATTTGCATTACTTTTTTGGCGACGCTTTTTTCGCTGGGTAATCACATAAATTTACTGATTTTCGTTTTTTCGCAAGGGATGATTTTTTAGTATGATTCTCAAGTGTGGTCAAATCCAATCGGATCCTACCGACTGCTCTTTCTCATTGCTCCTGATTATAAATTTAAAATTTTTTATTTCGATTTTATATTTTCAATTTGCGGAAATCTATTTTTGAAAATTTACCCATTGAGATATCATAGTTTTCTAAATTAAGCTTTTTTATGTTTGCATTACTTTGGGGCTCGTTTTTTCTTCTTACAGTTGTCACTACCTCATTGACTGATTTTCGCTTCGGCAAGGGGATGATTTTTTAGAATGATTCTTCAAGTGTGGTCAAATCCAATCGGGATCCTACCGACAGCTTTTTCCCATTGCTCCTGATTAAATTTCAAAATTTTTATATCGATTTATATTATTATAAATTTCATTTCAGAAAATCTATTTTTAAATTTATCCATTGAGATATCTTAGTTTTTCTATGTAAGCTCTTAATGTGCATTACTTTGGGGCTCGCATTTTGTTTTTTCAAAATCAATTGCATAGTTTTATGGGACTATCATTATTAAATTTGCGGGTGGAGTTCCTTGTATGTTATATTACATTTGGCATTAAATGAACCAGAAAAAAATTTTTTTGTGTGTACATTTGAAACTTTCAAATTTCTTAGTAAAAATTGTTATGTTGCATACTTTGGGGCTCGTATTTTTTTTTGCCGAAGCTGTTTGACTTTTTCTCAGCCGAAATTGCTGCTATTATTTTGATCACAGCCGGTATATGTATTGAAGCTCTTTATTACCTCAATTATTAACAGATCTTCTTTTTTCAAGTTTTTTTTGAAAAGTCGATGCTCAAAAATTATCCAATCAAATCAGATCCTACCCACATTTAAAAATTTTCAATTCGATTTGATTTTGTTTTTTATAAAGCACATTTGATGGAATATACTTTTGTTAAAAATTTGGCCATTGAGATATCTCAGTTTTCTAAATTAAACTTTTTGTGTTGCATATTTTGTGGCTCATATTTATTGTAATCAATTGCATAGTTTTAGGGGGACTTCATATTAAATTAGCGGGCAACGTTTACATTTGCACTAAATTACATGATTTTACAGCGTTCTTTAAATCCCCTTAGAAAAGCATTTTAATTTACAACCTGACATATAATGTGGCATTACTTTGGACGAAGCTGTTTGGCGTTTGCTCAACTGACAAAACACCATAGGTAGTTTAATTTTTTGTTATTATTTGTATCACATCTATATAAGTTTTTCAGCTCTTAATAGCAATATCACCTAATTTATCAAAGTTTTTTAAGTATTTTTGGCAAGGCTTTCTTATTGGATGACTCTCCAATGTGGTCAAACTCAATCATTTTCGCAAATCTACTTTTGTTACAAATTACAAATCTACTTTTGTTACATTAAATTGCACGGTTTTACCGCATGATGTCAGAGAGCCTTGTTTAAA